>JARHVA010000880.1:3925000-4010000 GCA_037957365.1 Torreya grandis
TCCTACAAGTGGAAAAGAGAGGTGAGATACACCTCATAAATCCAGGATAAAGTGCAATAATAATAATAATAATAATAATAATAATAATAATAATAATAATAATAATAATAATAATAATAAATGCACACCTAAAAGAGACTTAAGGTAAGCCTAATGAGCCTAAAATGAACCCAAATAAGGTTGATATCCAATATGATGCAATTCATCCTGACAATGAGAGAAAATGTTTCATGGTAGTCAATACCTTCAATTTGTGAAAAACATTTTGAGACAATTCATGCTTTGTATTTATCAATGGACTCATTTTTTTCATACTTTGTGTGATACACTTAGTTGCACCTCACTAGTTTTCTTCCTTTCAAAAGTGGAACCAAGTCTTACATTTTATTCTTATTTAGTGAAAGAAGTTATTATGTGAATTTGTTTATGGAACATTTTGAGAAAAGGGCTCTTGATTCTTACCCTTTAAAACCTGATTGGTGGGATAGGCACGTGGATGATACAAATGGGAAATGGCATCATGGGGATAAGGAATTAGATAAATTTATTAAATATTTAAATGATATATCTGAATAGATTCAATTTACTATTGAAAAAGAAGAGAATAATTGCTTACTATTCTTCAATGTCCTTATCTCAAAAAAACTAGAGAAGGCATTATCTCATGAATTTTATAGAAAAAATACCCACACATATCTTTATCTTTAGGCATACTGACACCATCATCCTTGCCAAAAAAATGTTGTCCTTTATTCATTGACTTCAAGAGTTCAAAAAATATCTGATGGTGAGCACATTCAATATGAAAAAGACCACCTTACTAAGGATCTAATGGGAAATGGTTATAAAAAGTGCGAAATTAAAAAATATTTTCATAATACTATCTCTCATACCTAAATAAATCATAATTTAGAGTTAGACATTCCAAGAATCACTATTCCTTATGTGAAAAGAATTCTGGAAAAATTGGCAAGAATTGTGAAAAGGGTCAGAATATAGACTACTTTCAAACCTCTCAATATCCTTCATTCTTTGGATTTTAACAAATATCCTATTGATCCTATTTCTCAAAAAGGTGTTTATGTCATTCATTTCTCATGTGGTGTTCTATATGTGGGGTGAATGGGTAGATCACTACAAACTAGAATGAAAGAACATTCACATGATATTCAAAATTCTAAGGTTGATAGCTTGGCAATTGCAGAACACTCTTTTACCACAAAACACCATATTTCCATGGAACAAGATAAGATTATTATGAAAGAGGATGACTATTGGAAAATAAAATTGAGGGAAATGATTGAGATTAAAAGAGGCCTAATAATCTAAATAAAGACAATGAACTGGGCATCGATGATTCTTGGAGGTCTATTATTAATCATTTAAAAAAGGTGTGATTCTTTTTTTGGTCTTTTTGTATTTTTTAAGAGGTCAACCTTCCTTTTTATTATTTTTCATGTATCATTATTTTATTTATGGAGGATCAATGTTGTTTATTGTCATCATATCTCATTGTCTTGCTTCACTTTTGTCTTCTCTAGTTCTACCACCATGAGGATGGGCATGCATATGGTGCCTGAAATGTTGGTTTCAAATTATCTACACATGATAATTCCAGAAATTTCATTTTATAAACTACAAAATCATGGAAATTTAAATAATTTTATAGCTACACTTTATGTAGGGGATACTAGTAAAGAGTTAAATCTCTTTTCAAAATTGAAGGTGAAAATATCTAGAGCAATAGAAGCTTTAACCTTCTTAAAAAGATGCAAAATTTTTGATATCATTCCTAGCTTTGCTATTATTTCTCATCACCTTGAAAATAGAAATAAACTTTTGTTTCACCGTACCAACCATGGAATAATCTGAAATGAAATCAGTTTTACTAGGAGAGAACTTAATAGTCTTTCAAAAAGATCATTAGATATGCATTTAAAATTAACGTATAATATTGATGGTGAGCTCTAGTCCCATGTTCATAATAGCATATCAGTATAAGCTGAGATCAAATTAGATAAATATACATTCAAACAAAATAATAAATTTGAAAGATTGGCCCTGCTGAACAACATGCATTTTGTGAGTAGTCGGGAGGTATCTAGGATGATAATTAATGAATAACTCATTTTATGTTCAGAGATATCCCCTGTTACTCCACAAATGTCTATGTTTATGTCCATTTTATCCTTTGGTGGTGAGTTTGGAGAATATACCTTTGATTACTTCTCTTGTTTTGATAAATCCAATGCAATTGTCTGATATAAAGTGATCACATAATTATTTATTTGACTCTTATAGCCTAAGATCAAGAGCCACTCAAAATAAAGCACCAAATCTTCTTGAGTATATTTAATAATCTCTCTCAGGGCAATATAAAAATCTTGATTAATAATAATGTCCTTAATCTTTCCAATGTTTCTCTCATTATTCCCTCCTTGAAATATTGAGTTGTGGTTTAAGTTTTATTATGGCTTCATCTTTTGTGCCTTCTAAATATTTTATTTTTAGTATAGAGGTGGGAGTAAAAAATTTACATCAAGATATTATGGTGGAGGTGAGAGCAGAATGTGCCCTAGCCCTAAAAAAGGCTAGACTACCCAAAAACAATATTTCAAAAAAGGTAGAGATTTGCTTTCAAATGTCTTAGGGGTAAAAAAGACAATTATTCTCAAGGCAAATAAAGGTAATAATACAGTTCTTTTAGATAAGGATGTCTATGATGATTTTTTTTTAAATCAATTAAATAGTAGTGGGAGCTATATAAATATCTCCAAATCACCTTTAAATAAAGTGGTCATTATAGTAACTAAAGATATAAATAATGCATCTTTAATTGATAGAGAGAAATAAAGGCTAGCCTCTCATATGCCAGTTACCCTAGAATTTATGGAGCTCCTAAAATTAACAAAGATGGGATTGCTTTTAGGCCTATTATTGATAATAGAAACTCTCCTACCTATCTGCTTGTTAAATTATTAAATGTTAAGTTGAAAAATTTGGTTGGCAATTCCTCATCATTTATAAAAATTTTGAGCATTTTGTGAGCAAAGTTAGGGAAAGAAGGGTTGATGATCAAGATATATTGGTTAGTTTTGACAAGGTATCTTTATTGACCAATATTCCTCTTAATAAGACTATGAATATAATACATGATATTATATACTCCCAAACATCATATTTTGTGGAATTTTGTTTAGGATCAAATTTATTCACCTTTAGAGGGGATTTCTACGAGCAAATAAGAGTGGCAATGGGTTCACCATTATTTCCTATTGTTATGAATTTGTTTATGGAACATTTTGAAAAAGAGATATTTATTCTCACCTATTGTATCCAAACATTACACTTTATGAGAGGGTGTTCAAGCCTTTCTCATTTTGGACAACATGGGATTACCTCTAAGCCTATGGGTTGCCTATAGCAGAAGTAATCCTCTAGGTTAAAGGGCTAGATCCCTTGATTTATCTCTTAAGATTTCACACTAAAGTAGACTAATCACTTGGGGTTGAAAAGGGAAAAAGGTAACATAAATTATATTATACTAATGAGGTGATACACCAAGGAAAGTCCACACAACACACTTGCATCTACACTAAGAAGGAAAACCACCAAAACTGACCTCAAGTTTATAACCTTCTAAAATAAGTGTTTCTCATAGAGGTACATTTCTATGAATAACCATAAGTGGGTGAAAATAAGGTCTGATACTAGACACTACTAGCCCCTCTCACACTTCAAGTACACATTAACAAATAATACACTTTATGAGACCTGTTAGAAGAGATGCCACTTATATAATGCATACAAGAGTAGAATGGAAGCAAGAAAAAACAATCTTCATCACTTATCATCCAAATACACTACTTAAAATACTTAGTTAAGATGAGTAGAGAATAAATCAACTTCAGAGTCTTTACTCCAAGGTAAAACAAGGTGCCAAACTAGCAAGGCTTCACCATACTAGGTGTGTACTAATTATAATTGCCAAAATGGCTTGCATTTATAGAGCAAAGGAAAAAAGAGAGAAGAAGAGAAGTGTAAGGTTCACAAATCCATGTGTCAAGATATTAAAACTAGTTAAAATGTGAGATAATGAGGTGGAAAATAATTCAAGAAGTGGTCTTGGATAAGTGTCCATCTAAAATGCATCATTCTCCTTCAAGGTGGTGTAGAACTCTTCACTATACTTCTTTAAAACTTCCCTTTGATGATGAGTTCATTTGACTATTTAAAACTTACATAGGGATATTTGACACATTTTAAATATCATGAGAAGGTGGAAACAATATTTTCACAACTCTCATATGGCCTTCAAATGATATTCTCTCCTACACCACTTGTCATTCACTATCTAGCAATTACTCACTAGCCTTCTGGGTCTATCCTCACACTTGTCACCTAAGTGACTTGTAGTTGCTCATGGAAATGTGTTGTATAGGTGTTAGGACACATTTTTAAAGCATATTTATCCTCTGTTCTATCATAGACATTAATGGAAATATCAAATCATACTTCTCATATCTTACTTAGGTAGCCACTTCATTTCCTCATTATCTGATTCAAGACTACTTGTAATGAACTATGTAGTAGAATTACTTTCATGTATCACTATGATTATAAATGAGTATGAAGAGTGGGAATAATTCTCTATATACCTCCCTTAATGGTTATACTTCATTAATTTCCCTCTACACCTATGAAACAATTTTAATTTTGTAAGAAACTTTGAATTGGGCCTATACATACAAGAGATAATATGAAATAATTGGTTTGTGAGGATGATGAAAGAGTAAAAAACTAGCTAAAAACACTTATTAAGTCATTTGACCACTTATATATGCACCTCCATTCATATTTTATCCATGGGGTTTGTAATTGCATTTTGAGAGGGTTTTAGGTATCTTGAACTATTAGTGATGATTCATAAAAACCATACATCTAACTCCCAAAAAAAATCAATTGAAATAAATATAGGGACCCCTTTAAACTATTCATAACTCCTTGGGGAATAATTCATATTATTCATACTGATATGAGCCAATAAAATTGGCCTTCAAGATCATTTTGTACATTCTATGTAGGCCTAATACAGTCTTAGGTAAAAACATGAGTAATTTGGGGTTGTTCTCTACAAATTGATAGGTCTAACCTATCTTAAAATTTTCCATAAATGTTATATCATGTCCTATAATGGTCATGCAGTCATAAAAATTAATTCAAGCATCATTAGGGCTGATGTCTAATTCTAAGCCTAATAGGCATGAATATGTTTGCCTGAGTGGTTGACCACCTATAAGTTTAAAATGGATATATAGCCATCTCAATGATTTTGCATATTTATATCAACCCTATAAAACATATTAAGATGGTTATAAAACAATATCATTCATCTATTTACCTTTCATGTATTGAGCTTGTAGATTGTGTTGCTTAAAGAGTACTTTCTATCTGAGATTTAAGATAGATCATCTCCCTTGACCATATGACTTAAAGGAGACCTTGATGAAAAATATTAGGTAATTATGGTGATATATACCTAGTTACAAGGTTTGATTATACTTTAATTGTCCTCAGCATTAAACTATCTAAAGACTAACTTCTTATACATATGATTGTGTAGGACTGTATGCAATATTATAACTAGATTGAGTTTAAGGCATAAAAATACAGGTTAGGGTACCTAAATTTTTATAACACCTATAAATTTATATTCACCCTATGAGATTTTTTAAAATATATCCATCCATCACACACTTCTATATACTTTCAAACTGTAATTTTCCATGAGCTAGTACTAGTTTGCATTCTGTTTGTAGGTGTCTCCCTAAAGAACACAAAGGGTTATTGTATGAGGTTATTAGTGTTTTATTCCTATATTAAATTATATTGAATCCATATAAGTTAATTAGGATCATCTTATTCCAATTTATAATCCTATTTCATGCCTTATAATCATGCCCTCATCTATGTACTATAAGTCTGTAGTCAAACTATGGGTTATTGTTTAGGAGACTTAAGACCTTCTTGTAGGTGAAGATGTGCTTGAACATTTTTTTTTCATTCCATAAGTTACCCTTAAAGTCACTAATACAATTTTATCTTTGGTTTAACTCACTCCATGTATTGGAACTATGTACCCTTCTCTACCATCAACACACTAGGTGTCTTTTTGCAAATTTTAATGTTCTAAGTTCAAATGTACTGTAGTTTTAATAAACATATTTAGTATAAGTTTTAATGAATTTAGATCATAATAAACCATTATACTTATTATCAAACAACATATTCTCATGTTAAAATGTAACATATAGACCCAAGTTACTAGATAGGATCTATAGGGATTATTCAAACATCATCAAATCTTACCCACAAGTGACACTTTGTAAGAGTAGGACCTTATTCAGAGAAGTTAAGGTAACCTCAAACCATTAGGCAAATTTTTAGTTTCTGCACCTCTAAATTTTGTTTAACTAGTATTTAATGTAGTCTATGAACCTTGTATGACTTGAGAAACTCATTCAATTCATGAAGTTGAATTCAACCTATATCTTTTGGGGTTTTTGATGACCTTCCCTACTTTGTACATGTTTAGAGATGATTATGAACACTAGGACTCTGACAGTCTTTAATCTTACTTTGAGAAACCTATCTCAATCAACTTCTAAGTCCCTATATTCAAGTATTCCATGGATAAATTTACCTTCCATTTTTTTGAAATGTCGAACATAGGTACACTATTTGACTTGAAACCATTAACAAAAGAACAAACCCTACCACTATGGAAACACTATCATGTAGACCACTATGATATCCATTTCAATAAAAATGATATGTTCTTGTATACCCTCTATGAAAAAATGTGAAAACCAACTTGAAGAATGCTTGAAGATGAAGGAAATGCTCTACCAAAACACACATAATGCTTAGAAACATCTGATCAATGCAATAAATGAGAAAACTTGAAGGTATTGGGAATGTACAGTCAACTCAGAGGCAAAAACATCTTTAAAATTTATTTATTAATATCGGTCCACCAATTTGAAAAATATTTCCATGGAATAATATTAAAAAGAGATTACTTTCATCCACTAAAAGCATTCAACTCGACTCTACCCCTCCTGTCTATACCAGTTGCAAACCTATTAACCTTGTCTAGAGAGTGATGAGAAAGAGGGATCAATTTTGATAATTTTTTGGATTTTCAAAGCAATATAAATGTTTTTATGACTTTTGAGGATTTGAAGAGACACTGATGAAGCTTTCTAAACATGATAAACTTGTCCTACAGTTTGTACAACTTTAAAAACTCTCCTTTTTATAGGTGGTCTTCTTGATTTAAAATTGAACTTGAAAATTTTTAATTATAGAATATTTACATGACATTAAACTAACACATGGGACATTAGATAACACTTTTACACACTTGTCCCAATTAGGAAACCATACAATTCATTAAACTAGCCCAAATTTGGCATAAAATGACACTAGGTCAAAATGACATATATGACCAAAGTAAGACAAGATAATTGACCTTAGTTATAACCATGGTGAAGCACTTTAGGAAATATGAGACCTCTTGAGAAGTTTTAACTTTTATGGGGGTTGACTATTTGACCAGGGGGTCAAATTAGTCAACATTTTGGTGATTTCCTAGGGGTAGCAACCCTATTATGCTAAGGACCAGTTGCCTTCTCCTATCCTTAGGAAATGGAGTGAAATATACACCACATTTGACACTAAATTGCCTCTGAATAGAAACTAAAACACACCAAATAGAAGATAGGGAATAAATACACAAATAAAGACAAATACACACACTTGTGTTCTCAAGAACACTTAGGGAAAACACACACAACACTTAACCAAACTAAGTTATGTATATACTAACTTGAAGTAAGTTTTTTTATCCTAGATCAAAGGGTAAATTTTCACCATATATTTCTCCATGAGATAGAGGAATTCATGAAGCAATTTTCCTTTTGATCATTGTCCTTGATATCTTCAATCTCTTGATAATTACCAATCCCCTTGGCATGGTATTCAATGCAACCATAAAAACTAAAAAACTATCACATATGAAGGTGAATTCCTCTTGAATTTCAACAACTTCAATTTACTCAAGAGAATATTTAGCTATAACTTTCAATGGTATCTCAACAAGGCATGATTCTTTGATTTTCATGGTACTTTAAAGGGGATCAAATTACTCACTAGCTACAAGCTTCTCAAGGTCATCAATGAGCTTTGTATAGTCCATCCAATCTTGGTCATTATCTTCCATGAGGACATCTTGATATATATTATTGAACCTAACCTCCAAATTTACAAATCTCTTCAATCTCTTCAAACAACTCAATCTTCTACAACCAATCATCCTTGCTCTCTTTCTCCTCAAGAAATACAACTTATTCAAAGTCATCATCTTGATCATGCTCATGAATATCATAGTCATCATATATTGCATCATGATGTTACTAAATACATGTTTGTTCAATGGAAGCCTTGCATTACTTTTCAACAACATTATTTTTTTCTCCTCCAAGAACTAGATTCTTAAGACTTTCATATTCATGGAACATTTATTGATAAGTCTGCCACATACCTTGATCAAGACCCTTATAGAAAAATGAAAATTTATCTATATCTTATTTTTCTTGACACATAAAAGATGACTTTCTCTTTTTCTCACCAATTGGATTACCTATGATGAGTTCTTCTTCACAGTCACTTAAAACATCTTCTTGATCTGCTGCACTTTGAGCTTGTTCCTCTTTATTTAGCCTCCCATAAGATGGGTTCTCCTTCAAGAGGGTATGATGTGGGAGGGTGGTGAATGGGTTCATGGTTTGGGGATATATTAGGATCTATGATGGAGGGTTCATTAATGGGCATGGGAATGGGAGGAGACACTTTTAATAACTCTTAGAGGGAGAGAAGGTTCTACTGGGCTATGGACATGTCACTTTCTTCAATAAATACCTTATGATTTTCATTGTCTTCTTAAAATACTTCCACACCTGCAAATTCAACCTCCATATTCTTAACCAATCATTATTTTTCATTATTAAACTCCTCTTATATGGAATTCCAAGATGGATAAGATATGAGTTTTTGAATGGAAGGTAATGTGATTTGACCATACACAAGGTTTTCATTCTTATCATCACATACTTGTTTCCAAGATGGAAGTTTGAGTCTACTAGGTTATTTTGGAGATTGAATGGTCTCTTGATGAGGATGAGAATCATGAGAGGACTCATATGAAACATAAGAATACACTTGAGGATGGGAGGGAGAGACATTGACTTCAATCATATTTTCACCTTATCCATGGCCTTCATGAGGCCTTTCAATAGCTACAAGTTGCCTCTCAACTTCTTGGTTTTACCACATTTTAAGCCTATCAACCCACCATTGGATGTAACACCTCATTTATTTCAATTCCTCATTGATGATGTCGTTGGATTATTTTTCAACCAATTTCCATTTACTCAAAAGCAAATGAACTACCTTTCTCATCTTCTCTATGAAATGACAAGGAATCACAACAATCTCTTTATCCCATCTCTTCATCAACCTTTTTGACTTTATAAAATATATCATAAGTACCAACAAGGACTTATCTTGAGGTGGAATTAGAGGAGAAGGAGGATAGGAGTATGAGTTTTTATATTGATTTTGAGAATATTGTATAAGAGTTTGATAAGATAGATAGGGCTATTAGGGAAGAATATTTTCGAAAATATGCCTCTGAAGAGTTTTAACTTCTTATTTAAGAATTTGGATCTTAAGAGATTGTATCTCTTATTCAAGGGCCTTAAAATGATCTCTTTGATAAACTTATTCATAGGATTTCTCACAAGAATCTTCAATAACTTCATGACTATATATAGGAGGAATGGGTTGACAATATGGTGGATAAAAACTTTGATAGGATTGTGTGTAGTAAGGAATCTCAATGTATACATCCATGTCAGATTCATTAGTCAAATGAAACATAAGAATTGATCAAAATATTTTCAATAAATACCTAGGATACTTATCACTAGATGATTGTATTTGGAGTTGCCATTAGTGTTTGCTTGAATGATTCCAAAAGATGATGGTAGTAAGAACACACCAAAAATTATTCTACTCTTTTGGACATTAATCCAACCAGGTATGCCAAAACTATTATATCTAAATATTTCACACTAGTATATGGTATTCAAGCCTCTCCCATATTGGACAACATGAGATTACTTCTAGGCCTGTGGGTTGCCTATAGTAGAGGTAAACCTCTAGGTTAAAGGGCTACCTCCCTTGATTTATATTTTAAGCTCACACACTACACTAGACAAATCAATTTGGGGTGAAAATGGAAGAGGGTAATATAAATTTACCTATGCTAATGAGGTGATACATCAGGTATAAGTCCACATAACACACATCTACACTAAGAAGGAAAACCACCAAAAATAACCTCAACTCCATGACCTTATATCATAAGTGTTTCTCATAGAGATAGATTGCTATGAATAACTAGAGGTGGGTGAAAATAAGGTTAGATATTAGACACTACTATCCCCTCTCACACTTAAATTACACATTAACAAACAATACACTTTGTGAGATGTATTAGAAGAGATGACACTTACACAATGCATACAAGAGTAGAATGGAAGTAAGGAGAAAAAATCTACATCACCTATCATCCAAATTCACTACTTAAAATAATTATGCAAGATGAGAATATAATAAATCAAATTTAGAATATTTATTCCAAGGCAAAACAAGGTGCCAAACTAGAAGGGCTTTGCCATACTAGGTATGTACTAGATATAATTGCCAAAATGGCTTACAATTATAGAGTAAAGGAGAAGAGAGAGAAGAAGAGAAGTGGAAGGGTAAAAAATCCATTTGTCAAGCTATGAAACTAGTTACAATGTGAGATAATGAGGTGTAAAATAATTTAGGAAGTCATCTTGAATAAGTGTCCATCTAAAATGCATTATTCTCCCTCAAGGTGGCATAGAACTCTTCAGTATCCTTCTTTAAAACTACCCTTTGGTGATGAGTCCGTTTGAATTTGTAAACCTACCATAGGGATATTTGACACATTTTACCTATCATGAAAATGTGGCAACAAATTTTTAATATCTCTCATATTCCATTCAACTAATATTCTCTCCTGCACCACTTGTCATTGACTGTCTAGAAACTACTCACTAGCCTTCTAGGTTAGTCCCCACACTTGTCACCTAAGTGACTTACAGTTGATCATGGAAATGTGTTGCATAAGTGTTAGTACATATGTTTAAATCATAATTTTACTTTGTTCTATCATATACCTCAATGGAAATCTCAAACCATACTTCTCATATCACACTTAGGCAACCACTTCATTTCATCACTACTTGTAATGAATTATGTAGTAGAGGTACTTTCATGTAACTCTATGATTATAAATGAGTTTGAATAGTGGGAATAAGTCTATAAAGACATTTATTAATGGTTATTATTCATTAATTTCCATCTACACCTATGAAACAACTCATATTCTACAAGAAACTTAGAATTGGGCCTATTTGTACAAGAGATGGTATGGAATAATTGGTTGGTGAGGAGTCTAAAAGAGTCAAAAAACTAGTTAAAAAAAATTCCTAAGTCATTTAACCACTTATATATGTAGCTCCATTAATATTTTCTCCATCAGGTTTAAAATAGGGATTTGAGAGGGTTTTAGGTGTCTTGGGCTGTTAGTGATGATTCATAAAAACCAGACATCTAAATCCCAAAAAAATATGTTGAAAAAAATATAGGACTCCCACTCTTCCCAAATCCTTGGCATACCATGCATAGTGTCTGTACTAATATGAGTAGATTAAAGTGGCCTTAGAGCTCATTTTATGCATTTTGAGTAGGCCTAATATAGTCTTAGGTCAAATTGACCAATCTTAGGTTGTTCTCTACACAATTATAGGTCTAACCTATCTTCAAATTTCCTTATAATGTCTTTTCATGTCCTATAAGGATCATATAGTCATAAAAATGAATTCAAGCATCATTAGGGCTCATGTCTAGTTCTAGGCCTAATAGGCCTGACTGTGTTTACTTGAGTAGTTGACCACCTATAAGTTTTCAATCATTATAGATGCATCTCAATGATTTTTTCATATTTATATCAACCCTATAAAACATATTACCATGGTTATAATACTATATCATTAATCTCTTTACCTTTCATGTATTGTGTTTGTAGATTGTGTTGCTTAAAGAGTGTTCTTTGTTTGAGATAAAATAGAGAAAATCTACCTTGACCATATGAATTGAAAGAGACCCTAAAAATATATCTGATAATGGTAGTGATTTGGATCAAGTTTCAAGGTTTTATTATACTTCAATAGTCATCAACATCAAACTATCTAAAAACTATCTTCTTATAGTTGTGACTGTGTATGACTATATGTAGTATTCTAACTAGACTGAGTTTGAGGATCAACACTATAGGTTAAGATACCTACATATTGAGAACACATGGATATGTATAATCAACAATATGTGAGTGGTTCCAAATATATCCTTCCATCACACACTTTTGTATACTTCCACACTGTAGTTCTCCTTGAGCTAGTACTAGTTTACATTCTGATCGTAGGTGTTTCCTTAAGGAAAACAAAGGGTTCTTGTAGGAGCTTATTAGTGTTTAAGGCCTATATTAAATTATATTGAATCCATATATTGTCATTTGGATAATATTATTCCACTTGATAAGCCTATCTCATACCTTAGAATCATGCTCTCATCATTGTACTATAAGTTTGCAGTAAGACTGTGGATTGTTATTTAGGACACTTGAGACCTTCTTGTAGGTGAATATGTGCTTTAACATTGTTATTTCATGCCCTAAGTTCCCATTGAGGTCACTAATATCATTTTATCCTTGGATAAACTCAATCCATGTCTTGTAACTATTCACCCTTCTCTACCATCAACACACTAGGTGTCCTTTTGTAAATTACAATGTTCTAGGTTCAATGTACTGTAGTTTTACTGAACATCTTTAGTATAAGTTTGATTGAGTTGAGATCATAATCAATCATTATCCTTCTTAAAAAAAACATATTATTATGTTCAATTGTGACATATAGGCCTAGGTTACTAGATAGGATCTATAGGGATTATTCAAACAACATCAACTCTTACCCACATGTGACACCTTGAAAGAGTAAGACCTTATTCAAAGAAGTTAAGGTGGCTTCAACCCATTAGGAAAATTTTCAATCTTTGCACCTCTGAATGTTGTTGATCTGGTCTTAAATGTAATCTATAAACCTTGTATGACTTGATAAATTCTTTTAATCCATGAAGATGAATTCAACCTATGTCTCTTAGTGTTTTTGATGATCTTCCCTACTCTATACATGTTTAGAGATGACTGTGAACACTTGGACTCTAATAGTCTTTGATCTTACTTTGAGAAACCTATCTCAATAAACTTATAATTCCATAAATGCAAGTATGCCATGGATATACTAACCTTATATGTTTTTGAGATGTTTAACATAGGTACATTGTTTGACTTGAAACCATTGATAGAATAAAAAACCCTATAACTATGGAAACACTATCCTGCAGACCACTATGATATTCATTTCAATAAAAATGATATGTGTCTTATCCACTCTCAATGAACACACATGCAAAAAAACTTTAAGATAACATGTAGATGAAGGAAATGATGTTCCAAACACACACACAATACTTAGAAACATCTGATCAATGTAACAGATGAGAAAACTTGAAGGTGTTGGGAATGTGCAGTCAATTTGGAGGCAAAATTATTATTAATGTTTGTTAATGAAGATTATTCCACCAATTTGAAAACTATTTCCATATAATAAGATTATAAAGAGAGTAATTTCATCCACCAAAATCATTTAAGTTAATTTTACAACTTCTATCTATACCAACTACAAACCTATTGACCTATTTAACCTTGTCTAGAGAGCAATGAGAAAGATGGATTGATTTTGCTCAATAAAGGGACTGTCAAATCAGTTTGAATGTGGATATGATTTTTGGGGAGTTGAAGAGACACTTTTGAATCTTTTCACATGTGCCAAACTTGTCCTACAATCTGTCCAACTTTAGAAACTCTCTTTTTTGTAGGTGGTCTTCTCAATTTAATGTTGAACCTATAAGTTTTTAGTTATATAATAATTACCTAACATTCACCTAACACAAGGGATGTTGGATAACACTTTAACACACTTGTACCCTTGAATAAATGTATAATTCATTAAACTATCCCAAATTTGGTATAAAATGACTCTAGGTCAAAATGACATATATGGCCAAAGTAAGACAAGATAATTAACCTTAGTTATGACCATGGTGAACCACTTTAAGACCTAGGAGACCTCATGACATGTTTGAAATTGTAGGGGGGTGACTTATTTGACCATGGGGTAAAATTATTCAATATTTTGGTGATTTCCTAAGGGGTTGACTTATTTGACCAGGGGGTCAAATTAGTCAACAAATTATTTTCTGAAACATGAAACACAAATCTAGACAAGTGAAAATGCATGAAATAATTGAATCCTCATACTATAGGCTAAAGAGAGGTCAGTGTCTTGAAAGTACATTTAAAAATATCTAATTAATAATATTGATTAAGCCTCTTTTACCACACACAAACAAAATATTTTTTAAAACCATCATCTGATTTAATGTAATATAAAAACCTTTGTTGATGAGGATACACTCAATATATGATAAAACTAAAATATCTTTTACAAAACCCTTCTACAAAATTGTCTCACTAGTGGGATTTTCTCTTGGCATAGAATGTGTATAAAAATACTAAAATTATTCCCTTCATCACTACAAAGTGAAGGCTTCACCTCTAATCTTGATAGGAATGGATAACTTTGTTTCTTTTCTAGGAGAAGTTATAAAGAAGAAAGAAATCTAGAAATATAAATACATCATTTTGAGAGATGAAAATGAGGTCATTTTATACAAATTTAACTCACCACCAAACCCTCATAATGATTACCACAATATTTATAGCTTGTCCTACCACAAAGCAAAGTGTCACAAGATTAGGGGTTTTGGTAGACAAGTAACAAGGGAAAATATTAGTGTAAGAGCTTTCTACGAGTTTTATGTAACTAAAAAACTATAATGCTAGAGTTTTCTATAGGTTAAGGTCACTGTTGTCACTTGGATTTTCACCCTTTGAGGAGATTTCTTAGCTTTTCTCATCCAAGTGGCACAATTGAAACACCTTTAGGTTGTGGGTGAGCCTTAAAAAGAGGTGAATCTCTAGATAGGGCTACCTCCCTTGATGTACCACTTTGGATCACTACTACACCTAAAATTTGTGAGGAAAAAGGGAGAGATAAAACTAAAAGAAAATTATCCTTAAAGAGGTGATAAAAAAATAATTTTATGACTTCAAACCAAATGCATGTTACACATGAGAACAAAGGACTAACCGAACATTCACTCCTTCATTTGTATCTTCTCACATCAATGTTACATTATGAGGTTATGGATGAATGTGAAAAGCTAGGAGGATTAGATAAGAGGACTTGAATGGAACTAATGAATATCTTGACTCACTCAATACTTGAAATTTCTTAAAACACTTCACATGCCATGTAAGAAGAAGCTTTCCAACTACAAATAGGTGAGATAATGAAATGACAATGCTAAGGAAAGAATAAGTCATCACTAAGAAAAATCATTCATCCAAGTAAACACACTATGAATATTCATGTAAGAGGTAAAAATTAGTAGTATTATTGATCAAATGTTATGAAAATGAGTAAGGATTAACCATACTCAGGTGGAACATTGTTTACAAAGGCCAAAATGGTTAGTTCTTATATAAATTGAGAGAGAGAGGAGAAGAGAGAAGTCCAAATGTCATAAGGAAACTTGTAAAGATAATAAAATGAGTTACTTGTCCATGGGAAGAGAGTGTGAGATGAACCATGTAAGGTTAGGAAGTACAAGTGTCCATCCAAGTCATGAAACTCATGAAAAGTGGCATGAAATTCCCTTTACTAGCTCAAAAAAATGCCTTCATCATTCACCTCTTTTTTAACATCAAAAAACAAACTAGGGATAGGTATAATTTTTAGAATTAGAGGAAATGATTTTATACATGCCTCTCCATGCATTGATTATAGTCCTAGTCATCTGGAATCTTCCCAAAATGAGTTATGACCATCTACAATAAAAAAACTCCTATTTCCCACACATTGCACACTTAGCCAAAAATTTGGCTTTAGTTTCAAATGGAAATACATAAAATGGAGTGTATAACACTTTTCAAGACCATCCATGTCCTTATAGGCATTAGACACACCTTAAAAACAACTTACTTGAAAATTTCCACCCTTCTCACTAGCTTGGTCACTATGCCAGTTTTGACTGGCTGAGATGAAGCTATTTATTTGAATAATTAAGAGTTGTTATAAATAATTAAATGGACATGAGGGGTTATACAAAGTAATAATAATTATCCCAAAGTTGGTTTCATCTTTATAATCCTTCTGGAACTTGAAAACACACAAAATAGTCAAAATTACCCTATTTTGTACCCTATCCATGTAATATCATATAGCTCATCCTGATGAGGAGTATATTGAGAGAGTCCTATAAAACCTCAAATCATTTTTTTTGTGAAAAATATTCCATTTTGATTCATTATCTCCTTCATTTTCCACATCGAGTCTAGACCAAGGGTTTATGAGGGTTTTAAGTGCATTCTACTCTTAAGGTTTGTTCATGAAGGTCAAACATTGGAAATTCAAATAAATTTCACAAAATAAAATTTAAATACCTCCATAAACCCACCTAAAATCCATTGACCTCCATGCAAAGTCTCATGAAATATGTGAGCAATCAAACCTCTCCTATCAAGCTTATTTTCTCATTTCCTACATGCTTGAGTTGTCTTTAAGTCAAAAGTGGCCCTTTTATGGTTTCCCCTACAAGGTAAAAGATTGAAAAAGTCTAAAATTTCCTCAAAACATGACCCAATATGTTGTAAATATCATATCATGCTATAATTTAATATGAATCCTCATTTGGGCACTAGGCTTGATTTTCCCTGATAGCATGTCTGCACCTTAAAGCCCAAAATGACTTTTTGATGGATTTCCCTGCATCTCAATAACATAGATATATATTTAGTGACCCAAAAAAAATTCAAATTAATTTACATATAATTAAAATATTTCAATGTTTAAAAACAAGATCATCTACCCATATTCCAAAGGTGACATCTTTTTAAGAGATGCTTGTAGATGTATATTAATGGTTGCTAGACTATATAAGCTACACATGAGTTCCATCATAGACTCATTATGTTATTTTAAAAGATAAAAATAAATATTGATACAAAAAGAACATGTAAATCACCTTTTATAATCTCCATTGTTAATCTATAACCATGATCAAAGCTCAAAAACATGACTGTAACTATGTGGCAAGCATAAAGTTAGCTATGAATATGACAAGACTGGGTGTACAAGACAAGGTCTAATGTTTCAAGGTCAAAAATTAAAGGGAGGTGGTATTTATGGAATTATAATATGTAAAATACCATGTCCTACTCATATGAAGCCATTGCAGAGAATGCAGCCTTTTGCAAGTAGTGAATTGACTGTCATTCCACCTAGACATCAACTTGAAAAAATGAACTAATTAGCTCATGAGATAATTTACAAACATGAAACTAAGAATGGAAATAATTAGAATAGGGATTTAAAAAAATATGGAACCAAAATTATCAACTAGATTGTATGGACTTATCCAAATCAAGGCAAAACCTATAGGGTGTAAAAATTAGCAAGCAAGTTAGAAAGGTCAACTTCTTAGGAATATTTCATAAAGCACAAACCACCATTCATATAAAACCAAAAATAAAATGGAATATGATTGAGTTTATAATACACCCCCAAGATAATTTTTCTTAAAACCTCTTGTTGACCATACCAAGTACAAAATTGAAGACCACTTTTACTTGCCAAGCTTAGTAGAAGGAAAGATAAGAGGTTTTCTTAATTTCTTGAAGTTTATGATCAAACTGATCACTGAAGTAAGTGTATGGAAGACCAAGGGACACTCATAAAATGTCCTAAACTATATGAGGTCATATAATTTTGTACACCTCATTAAATTCTCAAGTTTTTCAAGAAAACTATCCTTTTTTTGAATAACCTACCACTATTTAGTTAGTAATAGTTAATAAAAACTTATTAGGACACATGGTATGTGACATCATCCTTTAAAACCTTCACATTTCTCTAAGAGGCTGTACAAGTCATTAAATTCCCCTTTTTGACCTTCAAAATGACTCAAAAAGACAAATATTGAACATGACTATGACCAAGGCTAATATGATATGGAATAATATCAAAATACATATAATTCACCATATTACATAATATTAAACCCCTAAAAACACCTAAAACTCAATTTTTACCTATACGGGTCCCAATTTGACCTATAGGGTTAAATTTGGTCAACAAATTAGTGACTCATAAGGGTAGCATGCCTGCTATGCTAATTATACTAGTAGTCTTATCGGTCCATTGGGCTTAGGGAGTCATATAAAGTCTGAAACATAACAAGAGGAATTTTACCATTGACAACAAGATTTGATCAAGATAAGACCAATTGACTACCTAAACCATGAAAAATAAAGGACACACACAAAATAAATCAAACACACTAATAAGACACACACACACATGTTCTCAAGGCACTTAGGAAAAAAAATGGAGAAAATGACTATATAAAACTAGCAACTAAGCATACCTCCCTTTCTATAATCAAAAAGAAAGTTTCTTACATCTCCTTCTTCATGAGATGAATCATGGTGCCAAGCATGTTGCTCTTTGGATTGAATACTTGATACATAAGACCTACTTTTTGACACTTCACTTGATATTATTTCAAATAGACCATCTTAAAATAGGTCTCCAATGTAAAAGTAATCCTCTTGGCCTTGTACACATACCTCATATTTCTACCCACTGTTCACCTCATGATTAACTTGCATTTTCTTTGTAGGCATAGTTTCAAGTGGAATGGTTTCTTGTTCCTTAGAAGATTGAGGAAAATAAGAAAATTGTCTTGACATCCAAAGTCTAATGTGAACTTTCCTCTTTCTCATCTATGACATTTTGGACAATGTCATCTTGCTTACCATCATTATAATCAGATATAAGGCATTTGTAAACCCCTTCAGAAACTTAAATTCAATGTAAATGTTTTCAAACTGCTGCCAAAAGTCCTCATCTTCTTTTTTATTAGCATCATGAAAGGGAAAAACAAGAAAAGATCCTTCCTCCTCTTCTTTAAAACCCAAAATGAATTCATCTAAGACTTCTTCTTTGACACAAGGAGGGCATTCTTCATTATCAACCAAATAAGAAGACTCAGGACAAGGGCTCACCTCTTATTCAACACTTATGACCTCTTGAGGGCTCTCAAATTATATCTCAACTATCATAATCTAATCCTTATTCTCAAGGGTTGCAAGATCTTCAATCTCCTTCTCCTTCTTAGTGATGTTAAGAATATGCATTTTGTAATCATGTGACTTAGCCCAATGAGGCTGCCAAGGAGTTACATTTTCTTCAAGGAAGAGTTATGAATTATTCTCAACCAAATTGTCTTTTTTAGGTTCCCATACCATAGGTCCATCAAGGAAAATTGTGATGGGGTGAGGATAAGATAAACTAGTTGGTGGAGGTGGAATACAGGACTCAAAATTAGGGTAAGAATGAAAAGTAAGATATTCTTTTGGGTGTTCTTGAGGAAGGGGAGGTAGACCTTGGGATAAAATAGCTTGGTTTCCTTCCTTCCATTTTAAAATTACTTCATTCACATATGATTTTTATTGAACACTTTCTTTATGGAGATTAGATGGGATGTGTTTAGGCATAGGATTTTCTTTTAGGTCTAAACCTTCCATCACACCTTGAATTAGAAATTTCATCTTTGACTCTAAATATTCAATCTGCTTGGCTAGGTTCTCTTGGAAAAGTCTTTCTTGAATTTCATATGAATATTCATGAGGACAAGCAATACAATATATCTAACATGGAAGACAAGGATTCTCTTGAGGAAGGGTGGGAGGAACTTGCATAGGATCAAGTTTTTCTTCAACTTCACACTCTTTATCTAGGCTTTTCACCTCTTTCTTTCCCCATGACTCCACTATATTATTATAGATTAGGATGTGAGGATTAAGAGTCACTTCTTTAGGTATTGATTCACTTGAGGAGTAGGTGAAGTGTTCAGGAAACTTGGGATTCCTTAGGCTTGGATTCTCTGCCTTCTCTCCAACTTGGAATCTCATATCTAGAGATCACTTCTTGAGGTGGAGATGTAATTGGAGAGGGTAATTAGGGCTTGGATTCCAATTATTTTTATAATGACATAGATTTTTTCATATACATATTAGCCAATTTAATCTGCTCATCAATATTAGATTCAAATATAAGGTTTCTCTTTTCAACTCTCTCTTCCAACTGATTGGGAAAAGGATGGCTTTGATAAGATTGATTGGGTTCATGAGTGGGAATCATGTTAGACTAATAAAAATCTTAGGGAAGTGGATATGAAGGCTAATATGTTTGGTGGGGATTTCTTTCATGAATTCTTAGCCTATCCTATAAGGAAGAAACCAAGCCACTCACATCTATCATCTCACTTGTGAACCTTTGCCAATTGGCTCTATCAATAAGTGCCCACTCTTTTTTTACCAGATCTAATGCATATCTCACCTTATGAATAAGATGACTAGGAATATCTATAACATATTCCTTTTATGTGTTAATATCCAACATGTACTTATCATATCCCAAAAGTGTTTGCTTAAAAGTGGAAATGGATTGAATTAAAGTGACTAGGTTGAATAAAAGGAGAAAGATATTGAGAAGGTTGGTTATAGGGATGATACACTTCATGCCAAGGATGATAATATTCATGTTTGAGATGATAGGGATCATGAAAAGTTTGGTAATAATCACACAAAGACTGATAGGGAATTCCATAAGCCTTAAATGTCTCACCAACTTGTGTAAAAAAGTAATCAACACCAGGGCCAACCATGCAACTTCATTAGGAAACAAGAACACAATGAATGGTTATAAACAATCTTTAAAATTAATACTTGGGCTTCTTGACCAATTTTATGTAAATTTAGAGTCCTCAGTGGTGCTTAGAAAGATTCTTTTAAAGGCTGATGTGTTAAAAGACAACACCAAAAATCTTTCAACTTCTTCAACTAAGAGTCCCACTGAGCATGTCAAAAAACTATTGTCACTTGGATTTGCACCATTTGAGGAGATGTCTTAGCTCTCCTCATCCAAGTGACACAATTTAAACACCTTTAGGTTGTGGGTGAGCCTAATAATGAGGTGAATCTCTAGATAGGGCTCGCTCCCTTGATGTACCACTTTGGATCACTACTATACCTAAAATTTGTGAGGGAAAAGGAAGAGAGAAAATTGAAAGCAAACTATCCTAAGGCAGGTGATACACCAAATAAGTTGATAAATTCAAACCATGTACGTGTTACACATGAGAATAAAGGAATAATCAAACATACACTTCTCCAATTTTAATCTTCTCACATCAATGTCACATTATGAGGTTATGGATGAATGTTTAGGCTAGGAAGACTAGACAAGAGGCCTTGAATGAGACTAGTGAATAGACTAACTCACTCAACCTTGACACTTCCTAAAACACTTCACATGCCTTTAAAGAAGAATATTTCCAACTAAAAATAGGTTATTAAGCATGGGATATATCTTTTAATTAATTAAATTCCTTTTGTTTTAACCACTTAATCACACATAATATATATTTAATAAAAATTAAAGTAATAATATGCACCACATAATAGAGAGAGAGAGACAACAGATTTTAATGTGGAAACCCAAAGTGGAAAAAACCATAGAGAATAATCTCAAGTATATAAATGAGCACCAAATCAAGTTTACAAAGTTTGCAAGTACCAAATTCTAGGAACACCAACCCCTTTGCTGAGCACCAACACAACAATGATTCATGAGCACCAACTTACAAGAGCACCAACCCCTTTGTGTATAAAACACCATTATCTCTTAATGTTGCTTTCTCAACAATTGATAGCACACTACTATATCTCTTCTCTCCTTTGCTCTTCTGAGCTAGATATAATCATTCACTTTCATGATATAAACTGGCTTCCCAAGCCTCCTTTTATAGACTTCCAAATGCCCTTTGACATTCACCCTTTGAGACCTTTCAATTCACATAGAAAATGGAACCAAAGTTACATTACCCTTTGAATCCTTTCTTTGTATTTACCTAGTGACTCTTTGAATTCCTTAAGGTGACCCTTCATGGGAAAATGCATCCTTTCCCTCTTTTGTCTTTAGTGATGACTCTTCAGATTCCTCAGGCTGACCCTTTATGGAGAAATGCATCCTTTTCCTCTTTTGTCTTTGGTGATGACTTTTTTACTTCCTCATGGGCCCTCTTTTGTCTTTATGCAACCAATTTTTTTTTTTTTAATATTTAATTAATATTAACACACTTTTAGCGAAGATATAAAAATTAAAAATACATTTAGACATTAAATGCTACTTTGACATCAATGAAAATATTTCTAACAATCTCCCCCTTTGTATTTTATCACAACCTAAAACTATCACCAATTTTGAAAACCTATACTACACATGCCAACTTGAAACTAAGACTTGTAAACTGAACCAACTAAAAATATATAGTAACTCCCCCTTACTATAGAATTATTTTACCTGAACCTATTCCTATACTTGTTCCTTATACCTATTTCATCACCTGTTCCCTATACCTATTTATTATAGCTTACACTTATCTCCCCCTTAATTGATATAAAAATTAATCTGTCAACTCACCTTATTGTCATACAACATATCCAAGACCAAACAACATTCACCATGCTTCAATTTTTCTTAAAAGTGTCTCCTTGAAGCCTAAAAGGGACACCCCATATAAAGGGTACTAGAATAAAATCTTAGGAGATTTCAACATCTCCTATATTACTTATTTGATCTTCTTGTGTCTTTCTTTTACAATTTATTTAAGCATGTCATAACTTATTTGACTTAATAACCTCAATAGTCATGATGTTGTTCATCTTCTCAACTCTTACAACTATCTTATCTTGACAAGGCTTATGCTTAAATGTAACAAGAGATTATTTATAGTCCTTATCTAATTATTAATCCACTATAGCAATTAATTTATTTTCACTCTTAAACTCAACTTGATCAAACTTTACTGTGTTATGTCTCCAAACCTAAATTTTTCTCTTCTCATACCTTTTAGGGGCTCTATATCCTTTGACATACCTTGATGATGTCTCTTCTCTATTTGGACATAATTTAGAAATATGGCCAACCTTATAACAACAAAATAAAACAACATTTATCATACCTTTTACTTGAATATGATTGAGATCTCCCTTTGACTGATTGCTTTTCCTCATATAGTCTCTTTCCCTATGACCAACATGATGACAAACAAAACAATGGCCATGAAAATAATTTGAAAACCAGAAATCATTGGGCCACTTGATTGGATTTTTTAATTTTCCTTTGAAACTTGCATCCTTCTTACCTTGGATTGATATTGCATGATATTTCTCAACCTAGATTATGAGCCTCTCATGCTTATCCTTGAAATAACCTAACTCAACCATCAACTGATTACACTCTTCTTCTCTTTATTTCAAACTTGAATTTGCAACCTCTAGTTGATTCTTAAGATCCTAAATAAACATCTTATCTTCCTTTTATTCTATAGCCAACTTAGAATCTAAGATACACATATGTTCCTTAAGAGCCTTAACCACAAATTTCAACTCTTGATTCTCCTTCTTTAGCTACTTGGCCATCTCATGCTTTCCTCGATCTACCTTCAAGATGTTAAAATCTTTTTGAAGGAATCTACTATGATTCTAATTGTTAAGCATTGGATATATATTTTACTTAATCAAATTCCTTTTACATTAACCACTTAATCATACATTCAAGATATGCAATAAAACTGAAAGCAATAACATGCACCACATATATATATATATATATATATATATATATATATATATATATATAGAGAGAGAGAGAGAGAGAGAGAGAGAGACCCAATTTTAACATGGAAACCCAAAGTGGGGAAAACCATAGAGAATAATCTCAAGTATATAAATGAGCACTAACTCAAGTTTACAAAGTTTGCAAGCACCAACTTGTAGGATCACCAACCTCTTTGCTAAGCACCAACCCACAGGAGCACCAAACCCTTTGTGTATAAAACACCACTATCTCTTAATGTTGCTTTCTCAATAATTGATAGCACACTACTATATCTCTTCTCTTTTCTTTGCTTTCCTATGATCTTCTCAACTAGATAAAATAATTCACTTACATGATATAAAATGGCTTCCCAAGCCTCCTTTTATATCCTTCCAAATGACCTTTGTCATTCACCCTTTGAGACCTTTCAACTCACATAGAAAATTATGCCAAACTTACATGACCCTTCAAATCCTTTCTTTGTCTTTACCTAGTGATTCTTCAAATTATTGAATGTGACTCTTCATGGGAAAATCTATCCTTTCCATCTTTTATATTGAGTGATAAATCTTTATATTGCTCAAGGTGACCCTTCATCGATAAATGCATCATTTTCCTCTTTTCTCTTTGGTGATGACTCTTCAACTTCCTCATGGGACATCTTTTGTCTTTATGCAACCAAAAATATATTCATTAATATTTAATTAATATTAACACACTTTTAGCCAAAATATAAACATTAAAAACACCTTTAGACATTAAATGCTAATTTTACATCAATGAAAATATTTAAAACAATCTCCCCATTTGTCTTTGATGGCAACTTGAAACTATCACCAATTTTAAAAACATGTACTGCACATGCCAACCTGAAACTAAGACCTGTAAATTGAACCAACTAAAAATATATAGTAGTTCCTCCTTACTATAGCATCCTTTTTCCTATACCTATTCCCTATACCTATTTTTACACTTGTTCCTTGTACCTATTTCTTATTTATTACACTTATCTCCCCCTCAACTGATATACAAATTAATGTGTCAACTCACCTTCTTGTCATGCAACATAGCCAAGACCCAAAATCATCCACCATGCTTCATTTTTTCTTAAAAGTGTCTCCTTGAAGCCAAGAAGAGACACCCCACACAAAGGATCCTAGAATAAAATCTCAGGATATTCCTACATCTCCTCTATTACTTCATTGATCTTTTTGTGTCTTTATTTTACAATTTGTTTAAGCATGTCTAACTTATTTGAATTACTAACCTCAACATTCATGATGTTGTTCATCTTCCCAACTCTTGCAATTGTCTTATCTTGACAAGGCTCATGCTCAAATGTAACAAGATATTCTTCATAGTCCTTCCTATCTGATTCTTTATCCACTATAACAAGTAATTTATTTTCACTCTTAAACTCAACCTGATCAACCTTTACTGTCTTAGGTCTCCAAACCTAAATTTTTCTCTTCTCATACCTTTTAGGGACTGTGTATCCTTTGACATACCTTAGAGATATCTTTTCTCTTTGGACATAATTTATCAATATGGTCAACCTTATGACAACAAAATAAAACAACATTTCTCGTACCTTTTTCTTGAGTGTGACTATTATCTCCCTTTGACTGATTGCTTCTCCTCATACAATGTCTTTCCCTATGACCAACATGATGACAAACAAAATAATGGCCATGAAAAGAATTTGAAAATGTGAAAGCATTAGGCTACCCGATTGACTTCTTTAATTTTCCTTTAAAACTTGCATCCTTCTTACCTTGGACTGATATTTTATGATCTTTTTCAACCTAGATTATGAGCCTCTCATGATTATCCTTCAAATAACATAACTCAACCTTCAACTAATTACACTCTTCTTCTCTTGATTTCAAACTCAATTTTGTAACCTCTAGCTAATTCTTAAGATCCTGAATAAACATCTTATCTTCTTTTACTTTTATAGATAGCTTAAATCCAAGATAAACACCTATTCCTTAAGAGCCTTAACCAAAAATTTAAAATCTTGATTCTCCTTCTTTAGCTACTTGGCCATCTTGTGCTTTCCCTGATCTACCTTGAAGCTGTTAAACTCTTTTTGAAGGAATCTACTCTAATACCAATTGTTAAGCATGGAATATATCTTTTACTTAATCAAATTCCTTTTGCTTTAACCACTTAATCATACATTTAAGATATGAAATAAAAATGAAAGAAATAACATGCAACACATAATAGATAGAGAGAGACACCATATTTTAATGTGGAAACCCAAAGTGGGAACAACCATGAAGAACAATCTCAAGTATATAAATGAGCACCAACTTAAGTTTACAAAGTTTATAAGCACCAAATTGTAGGAGCACAAACCCCTTTACTGAGCACCTACACAGTAATGATTCATGAGCACTAACTCATAGGGGCACCAACCCCTTTGTGTATAAAACACCACTATCTCTTAATGTTACTTTCTTAATAATTGATAACACAATACTATATCTCTTCTATTTTCTCTGCTCTCTTATGCTCTTCTTAGCTAGATAAAATCATTCAATTCCATGATATAAAATGGATTCCCAAGCCTCCTTTTATAGCCTTCTAAATTACCTTTGACATTCACCTTTTGAGACCTTTTAGTTCACATAGAAATTGGCACCAAACTTACATGACCCTTCAAATCCTTTCTTAGTCTTTACCTGGTGACTCTTAAAATTCCTCAAGGTGACTCTTCATGGGAAAATGCATCCTTTCCCTCTTTTATATTTTGTGATGACTCCTTAGATTCCTCAAGGTGACCCTTCATGGAGAAATGCATCCTTTTCCTCTTTTGTCTTTCATGATGACTCTTTGACTTCCTCATGGGCCTTCTTTTGTCTTTATGCAACCAAAAATATATTCATTAATTTTTAATTAATATTAACACAATTTTAGCCAATATATAAACATTAAAACCACATTTAGACATTAAATGTTAATTTGACATCAATGACAATATTTCCAACATCAGTGAGAGAATGAAATAACAATGCTAAGGAAACAACAAGTAATCACTAAGAAAAATCAATCATCTAAGTAAACACACTATGAATAGTCATGGAAGAGGTAAAAATTAGTAGTATTATTGATCAAATAGTATTCAAATGATTAGGACTTCACCATACTTAGGTGGAACATCATTTATAAAGGCCAAAATGGCTAGTTCTTATAGAACTTGAGAGAGAGAGAGAGAGGAAAAGAGATAAGTCCAAAGGTCATAAGTACACTTGTCAAGCTAATAAAATGAGTTAATTTTTAATGGGAAGAGAGTATGAGATTAACCATGTAAGTTTAGGAAGTACAAGTGTCCATCCAAGTCATGAAACTCATGAAAAGTGGCATGAAATTCCCTTTGTTGGCTAAAAAAATTGACTTCATCATTCACCTCTATTTAAATGTCCCAAAACTGACTAGGGATATGTATAATTATTGGAATGAGATGGAAGGATTTTAGACATGCCTCTCCATACATTGGTTACTTTCCTAGTCATCTGGAATCTTCCTAAAATGAGTTGTCACCATTTGCAGTCTAAAAAATTCCTCTTTCCCACACCTTACACACTTGGCCTCAAATTTGGCTCTAGTTTCATTTTAAAATATAAAAAAGGTAGTGGATGAAACTTTTAAATACCCTCCATGGCCTTATATTCATCATACACACCTTAAAATTAGCTTACTTGAATTTTTCACCCTTTTCACTAGCTTGGTCACTATGTCAGTTTTGACTGGCTGAGATGAAGCTATTTGTTTAAATATTTAAGAGTTGTTATAAAGAATGAAATTGACATGGGAATTTATCCTGAGTCCTAATATGTATCCCAAAGTTGGTTTCATCTTCAGACTCCTCCTAGAACCTAAAAAACACATAAAATAGTTAAAAGTACCTTATTTTATACCGTGTACATATAATTTTGTACAACTCATCCTGATGAGGAGTAACCTGAGAGTGTCCTCTAAAACTCCAATCATTTTTATATGAAAAATATGCCATTTTGATGCATTATCTCCTTCATTTTTCACATCAAGTCTAGACCAAGTGTTTAGAAGGGTTTTAAGTATATTCCACTCTTAAGATTTGTTCATGAAGGTTAGACATTGGAACTTAAAAAAATTTCACAAAGTCAAATTTTATGACCTCCATAAACCTCCATAAACTCCCTTTAACTCTATGTAAATTCTCATGAAATATGTGAGAAATCAAACTTCTCCTATCAATCTTGTTTTCTCATTTCCTATATGTTTGAGTTGTCTTTAATTCAAAAGTAGCCCTTTTATGGTTTCCCCTACAAAGTGAAAGCTTTAACATGCCTAAAATTTCCTCAAAATATGACCCAATAGGTTTTAAATCTCATCTCATGATATAATTGAAGATGATTCCTCATTTGGGCACTAGGCCTAACCATGCCTAATAGCATGTCTGCACCTTAAAACCCAAAATTATTTTTTGATGGATTCCCATGCATCTCAATAAACTAGATACATATTTAGTGAACCCAAAGACATTTTGAAATAGGTTAGGATTCCTATCAAGATATTTAAGTGAATTTGGACTCACATTTAGCTTTAGGACTAAATCTTGCTTAGTAGGCTTGACTACAACCCTTGTGGTTTGGACTATTCTATTGAGATTCATCCCTCTATGATTTTTTAAATGTTTCTTTGTATATTTTATAACCTCATAAATCTCTTTTAAATTTTTAAACAACTCCTTATCCATCCATTTACCACCCTTCTCCAAAATTCCTAGTTTGTGCACCTAGGGAAGTGCCCTCTATTTGAGACAAAACAAAGGTCACTTCTCCTATTTGATAAAGAAAAAAAAATGGTTTAAGGTTATTATAATATTTTTATATACCTTATACAATAAATTTCAACCTCTAGTCCCAATATTAGTTCCTCCAAAATCTTCAAATTCCTATACAAACTTCTTATAGGTAGTATGCATACACCTTTGACTATGTTTTGCTTGTTTAGGGTTCATGTAAATGTTATTTACATGAATTAGGCATTGGTAATAGTGAATGGGACTTATTAAAACCTTCCAACATAATTTACCAATTATTTTGACCTATTCAATCATTTTTGGACAATATCCACACTAAGAATCATCGCTTTTTATGATCATTGCCTCTCTCTGCATCTACAGTTGGATGTAGGTGCTCATAGGGTTTTAAGGAGTATATATAAGCTTATTTTACAAATAAAAAACCTTATGGAGGTTATTATGGTATTAATTGAGGTCATAATAGGTTTTTTTCAGCATTTCAACTCTTCATATACTCCTCCATATACCCTACTGAGACAAAACTGAGTTATATTACTAACTATATTTCTTATTTGAGGAGGACCCTTGTAGATGATCCTACATAGTTTAGGCCTTGAAGACATGGAACAATACACATTTAATGTTTCCATAGTCATATATAATTAATTTGAACTCATTCATGCATACTTAGGTCAAGTTCACATCAAGGATCCTAACTTTCTTACTCTCTGCCCCTCACAATCAATTGTAGTTGATTGTGTGGGGTCCTGTAGGTGTTTTTAGACTCTCAAAAGTTGATATTAACCTCTACTTGTGGTATTTATGATCATTGATATAAATTTAACATGATAATATCATTCATTCATGGATATATGTTTTCATCTAAAACCTTGGGTACTAGATACCTCCTTTAGAACTCAACCTATAGGTTTTACTGCTTGGAAACAATACATGAAAGTGCATTTTTAGGCTTTCCAATAAACACCTTCCATTTCTCATATACCTCCAAAAATTGGTATAGTCCTTATACCATGTAGGTATTACTATGAAAAAACATTTTTAACCATGAAACCCATTGATAATCCTACCATATGACCCTACCAAAATGGCCTAGGTGCTATGTTTTCACATTTTGGAGACAGTCTCCCTGGACTTAGTCATATTGTGCCTAAAGAGATTTTACATATCCTCCTACACATTCTATGATTCAAACATGTATTAATTTAGTTTTATCACATTATAGGACTTCAAAAGGAAATTCCACCATACTCTAACTTCTCTAAACAAGGGACCTTCATAACTCTATATAGGCCTATAGATGCTCACAACAATATACAAGGTAGTGACTATGAACCTAGAGCAATGTGTATATCACATGTATCTATAAATGAATCTCAATTAAAATTTATTTAAATGGAATTAAAATATTTAAATTTTTAAAGCAAGATCTTCTACCCTTATTCCAAAGGTGACATCTTTCTAAGAGATGCCTATAGATGTACTTTAATGGATACCAGATTGTATAAACTACACATGACTTAGACTCTTTGTGTTATTTATAAATATAAAAATAACTATTAATACAATAAAAAAACATGTAAATAATCTTTTATAGTCTCTATTGTTCATCTATAAGCAAGATCAGAGCTCAAAAACATGATCGTAACTGAGTGTCAAATAAAAAGTTGGCTATGACTATGACAAAATTGGGTGTAGAAGACAAGGTCTGATGTTACTAGGTTAAAAATGAAAGGGAGGTGGTATTTATGGAATTTTAACATGGAAAACACCATCTCCTACTCATATGAAGCCCTTGTAGAGAATGCAACCTTCTGTAAGTAGTGAATTGACTGTTATTCCACCTGGACCAACAACTTGAAAAAATGAACTAATTAGATCATGAGATCTTTGAAAAATATGAAAATAAGTATGTAAATCATGAGAGGAGGGATTTAAAAAAATATGGAACCAAATTTATTAGCTGGATTGTATGGACTTCTCCAAACCAAGGCAAAACCTATAGGGTGCTAAGATTAACAAGCAAATTAAAAAGGTCAACTTCTTAGGAATAGTTTGTAAAGAATATACCACCATTACTCTATAAAAAAACATAAAATATAATCTAAATAAGTGTATAAGACACCCCCAAGATCATTTTTCTTGAAACCTCTCTTGCTGATTGTACCAAGTACAAACTTGAAGACCACTTTTGCTTGCCAAGCCTAGTGGAAGGAGAGATAAGTAGTTTTCTTAATTTTTTGAATTTTTTGATCAAAATAATCACTAAATTAAGTGTATAAAATACCAAGAGACACTCCTAAAATTTTCCAAATTGTAGGAGGTTGTAAAAATTTTTACACCTCATTAAATGCTCAAGTTTTTCAATAAAACTACCCTTTTTCTAAATAACCTACCAATTTTTAGTTATTAATAGTTAATAAATACTTATTAGGACACCTAGTATATTAAATAATCCTTTTAAACCTTCATATTTCCCTAAGAGGCTGTACAATTCATTAAATGACCCTTTTAACCTCTATAATGACTCAAAAATACATAAATATTGAACATGACTAAGACCAAGGCTAATACGACATGGAATAACATCAAAAGACATATAATACACCCTATTTCATAATATTATACCCCTATACACACCTAAAACTCAATTTTTTACCTATAGGGGTCCCAATTTGACCTACAAGGTCAAACTTGGTCAACAATTACAAAGGTAGGGTTCCATTAAGCTTTATTAACCAAAAAGAAAAAAAAGTTACGTAAAGTAAAAACATGTTTATATTAAATGAAATATATCATTAAAACTAAGTATTAACACATTTATGGGTAAGGGGGCCACCCATACCTACAAAAAATCTATTACTTGCCATTATTTTGCATCTTGACTACCGATCATCTAGCTAGCATACAACTCCACCCTACATGAATAAATTAAATATTTAATGTGTGATATTATGAATTAAACTCAATGCCTTGATTGATGTGAAGGTTCTAATAACATACATTTTTTGGGATGAATTAGATCATCCAAATTAATCTTTTTTATTTGTTTTATTAAAAAAATTTCCATTTGCTTTTACAAAGTTTTATACATTTTCAGCATGCAAATTAATGTTATGTCATTGGCCAAAAAAATAACTAATAATTACAAGTTAAAATTAAATGGATACAATATTGATCCCCTAGAGACTAATAAGAACCTTTTTGAAGTGTTAAAAAAACATCCTTGTATGAATGTATTTAATAAAATAATAAAGACTATATGTATGTATGTATTGTTGCATGAAAATAAAGAAAATCAAACAAAAAGAAAAATTACCAGAAAATAATAAGGAATAAAAGAGCCTTACAATGTGGCAAAAAATAATGAAGACCAAGATAAATAAGGCAAATTTTATGAAATGAAACAATGAAGTTAAATACCTTTTAGAGAGAAGGATTAAAAAATCATTACAAATGAGATTTAAAAGCATTAAAGCAACATACAAGGTAATACTTGCAAAATTATTAAAACACATATTATCAGAGAAAAATTCCATAGTCATAACCAAAAAAAAGGTTTACAATGTAGAATGAATCTTATAGTGAGCAAAGTGAATAAGGTAAAACACATACCATAGAAAGAAAAAAAGTGGATAAGGAAGAACTACGCAACATGGAGCAAGAAGATAAGTTATATCTTTTAATAAAACACTTTGTAATGAAAAGAACCAAAGAAAACAAGTAAAAATTTGAGAAAGGGTAAAAGATAATATTAATAAACAAGATGCAAAGATAACCAGAATGCTAAGATCAATAAGATAAAATGGGAATAGAAACAAAAATAACACAAAACATTAATCTTAGGTTAAAAGGACAACCCAATAAAATTAATATAGTTATCTTGAACATGAATGAATAAAAAAAGGATGATGTAATTTTTAATTTGTAGCTATAAGAATAAGATTTCTCATGTAATATTAGAATTCAACTATTTATAAATAGCTAATTATTATCTTGAAACCCAAAAATATGCATACAAACATCCCAAAAACTAATAGTAAGTAGAAAGATTATTTTTTGACCAATATATAATTGGTTTAAGACTGATTTATTCCAAAAAATAATGCTTTCTAGTAACAAAAATTGATTAAAAACCATAATATTAGTAAGACCAAACATTAAAAACCTAAAAAAAATCAATTTTTTAATTTTGCTTCTTTGTTGCCAAAAACCTACAAAAACACTCAAAATTTGGCAATCAAATGAACTAGTTCTAATACTGTATTAGGAAATTAATCAAGATCACATTAATAACATTGAAAATCATAGATAAAATGAATGAAAAATTAATAAATATTACCATGAGAGTGAATCAAGACACAAAAAGAGAAACAAGAATTTATAAATGGGGAAATCATCAAATGGAGAAAGACCTCAAAATATAGTATAAGGAATGTAAACAATTGATTTTCAAGTACAATAGCAAGTAGAAGCGAAGAGAAAGAGAGAAGAGTGGCCTCAAGCCAAAAGAGGCATCACAATATTGGTTAATAAGAGAGGAGGAGAGGGATCTTTAACTAAAACAAGAGGAAGGATGAGGGAGTTATAAGAATCCCATCATGACCTTACCAAGCCTTCTTAGTTTGTGCCAAATGTATTATTCCCAAAAACATGGAGGGAGGTGCATGGCATTGTGGTGAAGAGTTACTAATGCAAATAACTCCCAAATCTTACAAGTGGAAAAGAGAGGTGAGATAAACCTCATAAATCTAGGGTAAAATGTATTTATAATAATAATAATAATAATAATAATAATAATAATAATAATAATAATAATAATAATAATAATAATAATAATAATAATAATAATAATAATAATAATAATAATAATAATAATAATAATAATAATAATAATAATAATAATAATAAATGCACACCTAAAAGAGACTTAAGGTAAGCCTAAAGAGCCTAAAATGAACCCAAATAATTCTAATATTCGATATGATGTAATTCATCTTGGCAATGAGAGAAAGAATTTCATGGTATTCAACACCTTCAATTTGGGAAAAACACTTTATGACAAGTCGTGCTTTATATTTTTTAATGGACCCATTTTTTGTATACTTAGTGTGATACACTTACTTGCACCTGACTAGTTTTCTTTCTTTCAGAAGTAACTAAGTCCTAATTTTTATTCTTATCTAGTGAAAAAAGTTATTATGTGATAATTATCCACCACTCAATATGCTTAGAAGCTTGATTATAAGTCTTTGTATCATGTGTCACTCCCAACTATGACAAATTTGAAATACCATATAGATGATGTAATCTTATCATGCTTGGATATCTTGGATTCCATACCAATTTACCAACTTCAAGGCAAAATTAAGTTCTTTCCTATTAAAACTGATTTCATTTTAGATTATTCCAAGGCTGGTATGGTACAACAAAAGTTTATTTCTATTTTCAAGGTGATGAGAAATATTATCAAAAGTGTTTTGTTACCCCTAAGACATTTTAAAGAAAATCTCTCCTCTTTTGAAATATTGTAATACTAAGATAATTTAAAATGTCTTAGGGGTAATAAAGAGATAATTATTATCAAGGTAAATAAAACTAATACTACGTTCTTTTAGATAAGGAGGTCTATGATGAAAAAATGTTAAATCATTGAAATAGTAGGCAGAGCGATAGAAATATCTCCAAATCACCTTTAAATAAAGTGGTCATTGCAGTAACTAAAGCTATCAAGAATGCATCTTTAACTAATAGAGAGAAATAAAGGCTTCCCCACATGCACCAATTACCTCTAGAATTTATGGAGCTCCTAAAATTCACAAAGATGGGATTCCTTTTAGGCCTATTATTAATACCAAAAACTCTCTTAGCTATCCTATTACTAAATTCTTAACTGGTAAGTTTAAACATTTGGTTGGCAATTCCTCATCCTTTTAAGAAACTTCTAAGCATTTTGTGAGCAAAGTCAGGGAAAGAAGGGTTGATGATCAAGACATTATGGTTAGTTTTGATGTGGTATCTCTATTTACCAAGATTCCTCTTAATGAGACTATGCATATCATATGTGATATTACAAACTACCAAACATCAAATTTGGTGGAATTATGTTTACAATCAAATTTATTCACCTTTAGATGGGATTTCTATGAGAAAATAAGAGTGGCAATGGGTTCATCATTATCTCCTATTGTTGTGAATTTATTTATGAAACATTTTGAAAATAGAGCTCTTGGTTTTTACCCTTTAAAAATTGATTGGTGGGATAGGTATGTGGATGACACAAATGTGAAATAGCCTCATGGGGATAAGGAATTGGACAAATTTATTAAATATTTAAATGATAGATTTGATTAGATTCAATTCACTATGGAAAAAGAATAGAATAATTACTTACCTTTCCTCAATGTCCTTATCTAAAAAAAACTAGAGGGGGCATTATCTCATTAAGTTTATAGAAAAATACCCACACATATCTTTATCTATAGGCAGACTCACAACATCCTCCTTTGTATAAAAATTTTGTCCTTTATTCATTGACTCCAAGAGCTCAAAAAATATCTAATGGTGAGCACATTAAATCTTAAAAAGACCACCTTACCAAAGATCTAATGGAAAATGTTAATAAAAGGTGGTAAATTAATAAAATATTTTCATAATACTAGTTATCATATTCAAATGAATCATAATTTGGAGTTAGACATTCCAAGGATCACTATTACTTATGTCAAAGGAGTTTAAAAAAATTTGGCAAGAATTGTGAAAAGGGTCAGAATACAAACTACTTTCAAACCTCTTAATACCCTTTATTTTTATTTGGATTTTGCCAAAGATCTTGTTGATCCTATTTCTAAAAAAGGTGTTTATGTCATTCATTTCTCATGTGGTATTTTGTATGTGGTGTATATAGGTAGATCACTACACACTATAATGAAAGAGCATTCACGTGATATCCAAAATTCTAAGGTTGATAGTTTGGCACTAGTAGAACACTCTTGTACCATAAAACACCATATTTGCATGGAAAAATATAAGATTATTGTGAAAGAGGATAACTATTATAAAATAAAAGTGAGGGAAATGATTGAGATTGAAAAAAGGTCTGGTAATCTAAACAGAGACAATGACTAGGGCATTGGTGATTCTTGGCGGCCTATTATTAATCATTTAAAAAAGGTACGATTATTTTTTTTGTCTTTTTGTATTTTTTTAGAGGATACAATTCATTTTTTGTGGTTTTTCATGTATCATTATTTTATTTATGGAGGGTCAATGTTGTTTATTGTCATCATATCTCATTGTCTTGCTTTACTTTTGGCTTCTCTAGTTCTATCACCCTGAGGATGGACACACATATGGTGCTTGAAATATTGGTTTCAAATTATTTTCACATGATGACTCCATAAAATTCATTTTATAAACTAAAACATTATATAAATTTAAATAAATTTATAGTTACCCTTTATGGAGGGGATACCAATAAAGAGTTAAATCTCTTTTCAAAATTGAAGGTGAAAATGTCTAGAGTGATAGCAGTATTAACCTTCCTAAAAAGATACAGCAATTCTGATATCATTCATACCTTTACTATTATTTCTCATTGCCTTGAAAATAGAAATAAAATTTTATTGCACCATACCATCCTTGGAATAATAAAAAATGAAATTAGTTTTACTAGGAGAGAACTTAATAGTTTTTCAAAAATATCTTTAGATATGCATTTCAAATTAGCACTAAATATTGATGGTGAGCTTTGGTCCCAAGTTTAGAGTATCATATTAGTAAAAGTTGAGATCAAATTAGATAAATTTACATTCAGATAAAATAATAAATTTGAAATGTTAGACATGCTTCATAATAGGTATTTTGTGCGTAGTCAGGAGGTATCTAGGATGAGAGTTAATGAATAATTCATTTCATGTTCAGAGATATCACCTATTGCACCACAAATGTCTATGTGTTCAGGGGAACAACCTTTGAATACAAATATACCTCCATATTCTCCTTTGATGGTGAGTTTAGAGAATATAACTTTGATTGATTATCTTGTTTGATAAATCCAATGCAATTATCTGATATAAGGTGCTCACATAATTCTTTATCTGAATTTTATAACCTAAAACTAAGAGCCACTCAAAATAAAGCACTGACTCTTCTTGAGTATATTAATAATCTCTCTTGGGAAAATATAAAAAACTTGATTAATAATAATGTCCTTAATCTTTCTAGTGTATCTCTCAATATTCCCTCCTTGAAATTATTGAGTTGTGGTTTAGGTTTAAATATGGCTTTGTCTTTTGTGCCTTAAGAAGATTTTATTTCTAGTATAGAGGTGGAAGTAAAAACTTTACATCAAGATATTATAGAGGAGGTGAGAGAAGATTCCCTATCCCTAAAAAAGGTTAAACTACCCAAAAACAATATTTCAAAAAAGGAGATATTTGCTTTAAAATGTCTTATGGGTAACAAAGACATAATTATTCTCAAGGAAGATAATGGTAATACTACGATTATTTTAGATAAGGAGGTCTATGATGAAAAAATGTTAAATCATTTCAATAGTAGTGAGAGCTATATACATATCTCCAAATCTCTTTTAAATAAATTGGACATTATAATAACTAAAGCTATCAATAATGCATCTTTAACTGATAGAGAGAAATAAAGGCTTACCCAGCATATGCAAATTACCCCTAGAATTTATGGAACTCCTAAAATTTAGAAAGATGGGATTCCTATTAGGCATATTTTTAATACTAGAAACTCTTCTACCTATCCTATTGTTAAATTCTTAACTGGTAAGTTGAAACATTTGGTTGGCAATTCCCCATCCTTTAAAAAAAAATTGAGCATTTTGTGAGCAAAGTTAGGGAAAGAAGGGTTGATGATCAAGACATTTTGGTTAGTTTTGACATGATATATTTATTTACCAACATTCCTCTTAATGAGACTATGAATATAATATGTGATATTAAAGAATCCAAAACATTAGATTTTGTGGAATTATATTTACGATCAACTTTATTCACCTTTAGAGGGGATTTCTATAAGTAAACAAAAGGAGTGGCAATGGATTAACCATTATCTCCTATTTTTGAAAATTTGTTTATGGAACATTTGAAAAAGATATCTTGATTCTTACCCTTTAAAACTTGATTGGTGGGATAGGTATGTGGATGACACAAATGTGAAATGGCCTCATGGGGATAAGGAATTGGATAAATTTATTGAATATTTAAATGATAGATCCAACCAAATTTAATTCACTATGGAAAAAGAGGAGAATAATTACATACCTTTTATCATTGTCTATATCGCAAAAAAAATAGAGGGGGCATTATCTCATGAAGTTTATAGAAAAAAGACCCACATGGATCTTTATCTACAGGCAGATTCACACCATCATCCTTTGCATAAAAATGTTGTCCTTTTTTCATTGGCTTCAATAGCTCACACATTGAGTTTGAAAAATACCACATTACCAAGAATCTAATGGAAAATGGTTATAAAAGGTAGGAAACTAATAAATATTTTCATAAGAATAACTCTCATACTCAAAGAAATCATAATTTGGAGTTAGACATTCCAATGATCACTATTCCTTATGTGAACGAAATTTCAAAAAAAATTGTAAGAGTTCTGAAATGGGTCAGAATATAGACTCCTTTCAAACTTCTCAATACCCTTCGTTCTTCTTTCAATTTTTCCAAAGATCATATTGATCCTATTTTTTAAAGAGGTCTTTATGTCATTCCCTACTCATTTGGTATTCTATATATAGGAGAAAAGGGTAGATCACTACAAACTATAATGAAATAACATTCACGTGATATTAAAAATTCTATGGTTGATATTTTGGCACTGGTAGAACACTCTTTTACCACAAAACACCATATTTACATGGAACAAGCCAAGATTATTGTGAAAGAGGATGACTATTAGGAAAGAAAAGTGAGGGAAATAATTTATATTGAAAAAAGGCCTAATAATCTAAATAGAGACAATGGTCTGGGCATCAATGATTCTTAGTGGCCATTATTAATCATTTAAAAAAGGTGTGATTCTCTTTTTGTTTTTTTTGGAGGCTGGTGTTCCTTTTTTTTGTGTTTTTCATATATCATTGTTTTATTTATGGAGGGTTAATATTGTTTAATTTAATTATATCTCTTTGTCTTACTTCACTTTCAACTTCTCTAGTTTTACTGCCCTAAGGATGGGTAGGCATATGGTGCCTAAAATGTTGGTTTCAAATTATCCACACATGATGATTCTAGAAATTTCATTTTCTAAGATTCTAAATCTATTTGACCATATCTTTTATGAAATACAAATTTTATTGACATGGATAAAACAATAAACTTTAAAAGATATAACTACAACTAAATTAATGACTCAACTTAAAAACTACTATTGTAATCACTCATAATAACTTGACACAACATACAAAATTATAAGCAGAAAAATACATCAAATAAATCAAGACTAGACACCTATACTAAACTTGAACCCCATAAAAAATTAACAAGTATCCAATTGTAACATTTAAATAATGTTACAAAGACCAGGTACTAAAAATAATTTATAAAGATTTATAGAATCTAAAATTATGAGATTATACAAGAAACTAGTTTTACCGAATTACAAATTGGTTTCACCATCATGAAAATGAATTTGTATGTTGATCAATGCTTAAGTTGTATTCCAAGGATGTTAGATGTCTATGCTTAAGAGTGAATTAATTCATGAAATTTGAGTTAAATTAGGAGAAACACTTTGAGAGGATCTCACCATATTTGAGGTTAAGATCTTGGAGATCATTTGGATCCAAAGTGGCTTTTTGTGTCCTTATATAGACCTAAGTTAGAATCTACCCATACAATCACTGGAGTGTACACCATAGATAAGTAACTTGATAAATTTGAGAAAGAAATGATCTAATGGAATGGAGAATTATTATATGGGACTATGCTAACTTATAAAGGATGAATCATGATGAAGACATGAATAAATACTAAGAGATCATATCTGAGTACCTTGAAAGAGTTATTGTTAGATATGAGCAATTAGATAGCATAATATGCATACAGATCTATCATGCAAGCCAATAATACATGATAGTATATCATGGTAGTAGAGTTCATGAACTCAACAATACTATCAACTAAATCAATGCTTGAACTTGAATTATTTGTCACCAAATACAAATAATGAATTATTCAAATATCTAACATGCTATAAATATATTTAATAATTAATTTTAAAACTATCTCTAATTACTTATAAAATCCCTCTTCAATTACTCAGGGATCATCTCATGACAATCAAAAATACTGTGTTTGCCCCTACAAACAAATCATTGATCCATCAAAAAAACCTCCTAGTCTGATACCACTATAGATAATTGGATGAAATTATACATAATTTGATCTCATATAAATAAATGTGAAGCTAAATACACATAGAGAACACATTAATAATAATAGTAATCACATACTATTATGTTGTATTATGAATTCACTCAAACATTAAAAATATATAGGAAAACATCTCCTATAATCAAGGAGGTTTCCTCAATCTCTGATCCCTCAAATATCTCAATATCTATTAACATATTTATATAATCACTCTCTAATATCAATTAACCTATTTATGTGAGTTTTTTGTAACTCACAACACAATGTCACAAACATAATATTCTAGCTACTAACCAAATATCATGTGAGTGATAGTTTTTCCTAACAATCACTATCAACCAATTGTAATATGTCACTTTACCTCAAGGATTTTCCTTTGGTAAATGGATCCCTATGTTTTTTTATAAGTGCACAACTTGGACAAAAACCATATTTGAAAGATACCTGTGGTAAACCAATAACCATGTGATATTTACTGAGATTATACAATGAGTGATAGTAAAGGTGACCTAAAATCTCATGTGAAATTATGACTTGTGAAGGTTGAGTGAACACAAAGTTTTCAAATTTGTACAATCATGTTATATGATCAACCTTGCTAGTGGATATAATATTATAATATTCTTTTATATTTTTGATGATAACTTTGTAGATGTAAAATCAATGGTTTTTATTTCACCTAAATGTGTGATATAATATATGGAGAGGAGGTTCACAAAAAAATATGGAATGTGGAAATTTTTTTGATTATGCCATTCTCCATCTCATCTATCCCTTCACACTTAAAAATTAGAGGACAAGAGTTTCCCACAAAAAATTAGTTGTGTGAAATTGGTTAAGATTCTCAAATAATAAGCCATTGTGTTACATATGGTGAGAGGCTCATAAATCCATAATATATTTAAACATAGGTGTTCCTATTTTTATAGAAAGCATTGCTCCTATCTAGGGCAGGGGAAGCTACATATTTCATATCTACATTTTAGTATACCATTTTTTTGAAACATTGATGCTCAACATGACCTAGTTTCTTACACTAATTATCACAATCTTGGTTGACATTGGAACTTAATTTTTATTTGCTTTTGTTTTGACTTGGGGAAGGATTTTATTGAGATTATGAATTGCACTTAGGATTGGAATTTAATTTCCAATTTTCACTAGTATGGCCCTTGCCTTTTTCAAATTTGGGTTGTGGTGTTACATTAGTATTGTTGACCACTTATGCCTATTGTTTAATACATTTAGGTTAGACTTCCCTAATAAAAATTATTTTTTCTTGTTCTCTCTTAAGTTTCTCATAAAACTTGTTGAAATATGGTGCCACATATAAAAATCCCATTGAATCTTGATGTTTGTATTAATTTGAAACAAAAATTGAGTAAGGACAAACTAATTTAGACAAAATAGTCATGAGTTTTTCATCAGTTTCAATGAATATAATTATTAAATGCTTGACTTGAGTGATAAAGTCCTCAATGAAAGGATAATAGTTTAGACTAAGAGAAATGATCCTATTTTATAGTTAACACACCCTTAGATTTATATTATTTCCAAAAATATTATCCAAGGTAGGCCAAACTTTATAAGATTCCATGGCATCTTGAAAATGATACTTTAAATCAAAGGATATCGATTGACCAAGGATGCCTCTAGCTTCGTAATAATTATTTTTATATTTTATCCATTTGATAAGATATAAAGGTGAAAATTATTAATTCATTACATTTTGATAGAAACCCTTGCTAAGGATCACATGAGTAATGTGTCCTTTTTAGTTGAAGTAGTTTTAACTTGTGATAATTACTTTTTTTTTGACCATGGAGTAGCACAAAAATGTGTTGTAGGTAAATTTTTTTCAAATATATAAAAATTCATCTCATATTTTTTTTCCAAACAAACCCTCTACAATTCCCTTTTATTGTTCTAGTTTAAAACCAAATATGAAATAATAATTATGTACCTTAACTGAACAAGAATTTTGATACTATTTTTTGAACAAAAATTCTTAATCTAAATAGAGATATGGAAATAGTGTGAAAAAATTCCAAGTATACCTAAGATTTATCTATAACTAATAGGTTTGATGTTTTGATATTCAAGATCTTTAATATAATAATCATAGGCATAAATAGTGGACATGACACAAAGGGCACTAACTGCATAGGTTTCCACCATTTGTGTAGCCATATCGGTCCATCTCTAATGTATGTAGAGTGTAACTTATTGGTGCTGTACAAAATCTAATGACGAAGAATATTTATATTGGAAAAAATAAATCCTAGGTGATTTCTATAGACCATGAGGTACATGGAAGCTAATAAACACATACACACACACACACACACATTATCTAATGGTTTGAGCATTATGATAGTACCCCTCACACCACATATCAGTAAAACTAATTACAACTTTGCCCATAATGATAACTCCTATGAATTTTACAACTATCAAAACACAAATATAACTTAGGGGGTTTATACTTAAATTTTTTTCCAAAGAAATTGAAATATCTAAAAAACAACAAATATTCAAAAATATCAACATAAGACAAAATTTATTAAAAACATATAATATACATCCCTAAAAAAACTTAGCTTGACTAAGTGCATGCAAAGGAGTAGCTAAATTTTTAATTGTTTCATGGGCTAGAAATTTAAATAATAGGACAAGAGAAGTGATATTTTGGTGATACTAATGCATAAGTAGAAATAAAGGAAAAGGGGAATAAAATACCATATTAAAATGCCTCAAAAATCTATGAATGTCTAGATCTTGTTGATGGTTCCAACAAAAAAAACTATAGAACATGGGTTGAGAGAGTGGATGGTAAAAGAATAAAGAAATCCATAGAATATCTTTAGTTTTTAGAATCTATAGTGTGTTGAGGTAAACATACCCCCATTTCTAAAAAATGGGGACCCTTGTGATTATTTTGGACCTTAGCACTGAAACTTCATAGCCTGCACTCTATTAGGATTTGAAGATCATCCACATTTGATGAAACTGGCCCATTTATTCATGGTTTTATCTTAACCTTGCCTAATGTTGCTAAGTAATTGACTATCATGTCTTAAGATTGTATGTTTCATGGAGATACCTTCATTGGATCATGCTTGATATCTAAATATTAATCATATTTTGACTTTTACTAGTCCTAAATCTATGATGGCTCATAGTTGGATTCATGTGATAAAACCCTCCTTCAGCAAACCCTAACTTGAACCCCTGGTTCATATTAAAATATTAGCAAGAGCAATTTGGTAGGAATATTTCAAATTTATGTTGGACTTAATCCCAATTTTCATGTTAAGGCTTGGTCATGTTTCTTAACACAACCAAACTTTAACCTAAAAATCCTACTTGGTCCCATTTATTTTTCACCCTTTGTTCCTTATATTGCTAACATGGTCTAATGTTTATGTTAGTAGGATCCTTTTATTTTAGCATGGTCCCCTTTGTTATAAAATCATCCTAAAGTCTTAACCCTAAGTCCTTGTTCATATTTATCAACATGAATAAGACGTTAGTCTTAAAGCTTTAATCTAAGTTCTTATTTACCTAAGTCTTAATATAAGCCCCTAGATTTTTTGTAGATCTAACAGTTCATGCTACATCAAAAGAAATGATCTAATAGAGTGAAGAAAGGATGACAAACTTAAAGCTTTGATCTATTAGACCAATTAAGTGTAAGCACCCAAATCAAGATCGATGATTTGTGCTAAAGCAGGATTGAGGATCTGATGGTGCAAAGTCACCATTAAAGTTAAAGGGCCCCCTATATTAAATATAAGTTTAGCCTAAGTTTTACCCTAAGGTCTTATTTTATTTATTAAAATAATGAAATCTTATGATAAAACTTATGCTAAGTGTAAGTATCTAGATCTTGATCAGATAGACCCTGACCACCCACACAAATTGATTTAATAGAGCGTGTCAAATCCAAGGTCTATGGACTAAAAGAGTTTCATGAGCTTAAAATTGACGTTCTTGTGACCATCATTTGACATCTACATTTCCATCATTGATGCTTTTAGGACTATCAATGTTAAGTCCATGAAACCTAATGATTTACTAACTTGAATTTGACATTCTTGTGACCATTATTTGACATCTGCAAGACTGTCATTAATGCCTATGAGACCATAAAATTTAAGCTAGTCAATAATTTTACTTAGACATAGAGATATACTCCAAAAATGTTGTTAAAACCTTATGTATTTCATTTCAAATTGATGAGATCCCTTGGAAGATGTTCAAATGTTTAGGATCTTGAAATTTCCAATGATAAAATGGCCTCATGATCTAAGTATTTGTAGACATAGTTCTAATATAAGCATATTTATTAAGGTTTCAATTGAATTTATTTGAACACAATAAATCTTAGGCTAGATACTTATATTGAATCTTGTTTTAAAAGGTCCTTATGACATAAAACTTAGTTTAATGCTTTTAGCCTAAGGTTTCATCATATTTATTAACATGATGAAACCCTAGGTCAAAACCTAATAGTTGGTCCTTTTTATCATTTGGACCCTTTAGACATGTTCTAAGAACTTGCATAAATATCTTAGCCTAAAGTATGGTTGTGTTTATTAATGTGACATAACCTTAGCCTAAGACATTTAACCTAGGTCCCATTTATATATATTCTAAAAACATAGGATAAAATAATTTAGCCTAAATTTTATAACATGGTTATTAAACATGAAATAAAACTTAGCCTAAATTATTTAAGCCTAAGTCCCTTTCTTTATCATGACATTGATGAAAGTCCTCACCATTTTATAGGATCAACAACCCATGCTTCAACATGAAGATTGATCAGATATAGTGAAAATACTCATTGAGTCTAAAGGATTTGATTCATCAAACTAATCATGTGCATCTACTTGAATTAATGTCAATAGTTTGTGCTTCCTCATGAGGGTCTGATCAGACTAGAGCATAGCTATTAGAGACTTTTCAATGAAACCCAAGATGCCTATAAGATTGACATGTGGTGAGCATGTGTTCACTATATAGAATATAAAGCCCAAAAGGCTTGCAAAAGCACCAAGTGTCATAATTGTGGGTCCTAAAACAAAGAAACTAATGATTCTTGAGCCCTATGATCATGATCAATGGACTGCATTGATCCATGAACAAATATCCAATGACGCAAAATAAAATTTTGATTTTCAAAATCCAATGGCTAGTCCCTTAAGGCATTTATGAAAAATGCCATGAAAGTTGTCAAATATATGCCACATGGGCACCACACAAGTAGAATATGACAAAAGTGAAGATTTTGTGTGCTAAAAAAGACAAAGGTATAAAATCTTGGGTCTCAATCAAATCCGAGACATGAATGAGCCTAAGTCTAGATTACCACTACATTTAAAGCTCCATAAAAGCCCTAGTTAAAAGTTGGATTGATCACAATCAAAATGAGAAGAGCTCAATTATAGTATAAGTGAGAAAAAATTAATTCAAAGACTACTTAAAATTCATTTGGTAAGTAGTTTCAACTTCCACAACGATGGCAACTTGTAAACAATAATAAAGGGATGAAACCAAGTTGTACTTGACCTCAAATAATGAGGGGAGGGTTTTCAAAAACATGGACTTGAACACTATAGATTTAAACAATGGGAACATGAATTGGTTCAAACTCTTTTAGACCACAGAGGAGATACAAGCTTTGACTAGGGAGGAACATAGGAATACAACCATCTTGAGGAGATACAATGACCTAGTTTTCATTTAGATGGCTAGCCTATACTATGCTATTTCTAAGCCTTAGGTACTTCACTACATTGATGTCTTTTACCCTCTTTTTTAGGATTATAAAATTGAGAATGATAGGATTGTGCATGAGTGTACATTCAATAAAGTAGCTTAAATTTCTCCTTTGGATTTTGAGAGATACTATAAACTATGTAAGCCATAAATAGACTTGCCCACCATCAAAAAGTGGACTAGAGATTATAATTTGAACACAAATCTTGGCCCCATGGCTACTCATTGGGAACCAAGTTATCTAAGACCCCATAGGAAAAATACCAATTATCTAATTTAGGGAGGGAATTAGGATAATAATGACCTTGCTAAATAGGTTATATGAATCCCCCTATACCATTGATATTGACCAAATATACCCCTATACCATTGATATTGACCAAATATAGGTATCATATGTCTACTTCATGGTGGAGAAAGGACTTACTCCACCATTGGGTGAGATGATCAACATCCACTTGAAATCACAATTCATAAAAATTAAGAAGAAAATAATAACTAAAGTTTACATGATGTCCTATCTACTCGATGCCCTTTTGGACTCCAAAAATATCCCAAACATCAAGAATTGGTCACATGATGGAAGACCCACTATCTCCCATCATTACTCAAAGATACACATATTCAAGTACATGCACACCATGTAATTCATTTGTGATTGTGTCTACCTAACCTTAGTGGAAGCCATCAAAGGAATCCCCATGAGTAAGGTCAGCCCATTGATTAAGAAATTTATGGAATGATAGAGGACATATGGTTCTACCTTGATTACATAGTGATAAGGATTGAAGGGACTTTGACACAGTCCATTAGGTCACCCATCTATGTACCAACCAAGCTTGCATAGCATGAAGTGGATTACCAATTTTTTTCATTGTATAGATGGATTTTTCAAGAAAAAGAGGAAAGCCCTTTTCCCATCCCTTTCCATTAAAAATAATTAGGATTGTTTTACAAAAATGGGAGCATGTAAACGTTATTTCCAAACACAGGGACTCCTTCACCCTATAGAAAGATGATATGAGACAATGGGATCCTAATGGGGTGATCACCAAACATCTAAAGTCTAAGACATTAAAAAAGGTATATGATCACCATCTCAGTGTCTATGACCTATTCTATATTAGGACCTTTAGTTTCTTAGAGGTATTAGCCAAATTGAAAAAACATAACATCAAGTTGGAGCCTAAATTGGCTAGGGTAGACAACAAGCCACTAGGTGAGATTTGGAAAATGGGCCCCATAAAATATCACTTATTACCTAGAACCTCTTCAAGGCCCCCTCTAGAGAAACCACTATAATAACCCCAATCACAAATACCACAAGGACCTAGAAAAGAAAATTTGGAAGAGAGACTTGGGAAAGATCATCTTCAGCTCCTCTTGACATATCATAGTCTCCAATAGAATACATGGATATGATTTCCTTGGAACCAAATGAAATAGTAGAGGATGCACATAAGGTGATTATTGAGGTGTATGGGTTAGAGCATGAGGAAGAAAAAAAATGAGTAACCCCAATCCTAGGTAGAGGAGGTTGAACAAGACAAAGGAAAAGAAGTTGTTTTGGACCTAATTCTAATAGCTCCTCCACACAAAAGGAAAGAAAAATTGGCATTGGTCGCAGCTGGGAGAAATATCCCAAGTTGACCTTCACCCATCACATGAATTAAGTCAAATTATTTAGTGACGAATACCCTATTCATGGACCCATTATACCTAAATGGTTTTTGTATGGAAAAATGCAAAATATTCCCACTTTGTCCCATTATTGGGCCTTGAACCAAACAATTAACATTGATGTTCATGAAGAAATCAAGCCATGGATATTACCTTTGATGAAGGAGGAAGAATAAATAAGAATAGTTACCACAACAGGATCAAGTGGTACATAAATAAACACTCCAAGTATTTCAAGAAACACAAGGATGGAGGTCCTAGAACCTCTTCAAGTCACAAATCATCAACCAGTGTAAAATTCAATCTAGTAAAGATAGGGTTGGAGAGAGTCACCACCAATAAATCCATGGTTGGAGGTGAAGAATTCACCTTTCAAAAAGTTGAGCCATTTGTGGGCTTAACTCCAATTGGAGGACAACAACCTGTTGAACATCCCATTTTTGAGGAAGACATAAAAAGCCTAGTTGAGATTAATTTAGCTTAGATCAAAGTAATAATCAAGGGCATAAAGCAAAGGATACATAACCTAGAGAAAGAAAAGGAAAATCTAGAGACCCAAGTTGTCCTATTAGTTCTTAATGCAATAATAAAGATGTTTGAAGCATCCTTATTTGACATTTTTGACTCTTTGAAGTCAATGAAGCTAACGCATGATGCATTGACCCAAACAAGTGAGATAACCAAAGGATTGATGGCCTAGTGTTAGGATTATAAGGATAAAATAAGATATGTTATTAGCATACTGATTAAGGGTAAGATTCCTAGACTCAAAACCATTAGCTTCAACTTGAATGCAATATTGGGGATAGTGGTTGATAAGATCTAGAGTTTTAGTACTTGGTCAAAAGGCTTGGATATACTCCTAAAGGATGATAAGTAGATGATGGATAGATTTAGGAAACTCCTTAAAACCATGTTGGCCAATCCTATAAAGTCCAGTTCCTTAGGGATCATTGATGATGAATAATACAAGCACAGGGTCACTATAGTGATGTATGAAGTGTAGAGAAAAAACTAGGGCCAATTAGGGAGATATAATGGAAAAATATTTGGAATGATCTTCACTACTGAAGAAAATATTATAGAAGATACAATCATTAAGGAGGCCATGGCAATAAATGATAGGTACATCAATGACTTGGTTGATCAAGAGGATGTTTGTCTCATGAAACTAGCTATTGATTTAGAGCTTGTCAATGAGTAACATTAAAAAAATATGTAACTTCTCCAAGAGCAACAAATGATCCCTTCAGTAATGGGCCCACTAGTTAATTAATATTCCATTTTATTTAAAAACATTGTAATATTTGAACATGAAATATTCTTTTGTAAAGGCATATGCTAGTTTATTAGCATATTTTCCTCTAGGTAATTCCAATTTAGAAAATCAAATGCATTATAGAACCTTGTCAAAGGATAACTATCCTTATCTTTTGTACATTTTTATCTTGAAACTAATCGGTATACTTCCTTGTCCTTAAATATAAGGTAGTACTACAATTTTGTAAAGGGAGGGAGTTTTCAGCCAAAACTTGTATATTGTTTGAGAAATTAATATAAGCAAGGAATACTTAAAATTTTGTCCAGGTTTATTTATATGAATTGTCATCTAATTTCTCTCTCAATTACTTATTTTGAGTCTTGAATTTGAATGGTTTCTATGAATTCTAAATGTATATCTTTGATATAGGGTTTCTACTTTATGATTATGCTAGATTAGTTGAATGATCTTGAATTTGTTTCATTTCATTTATTTTGTATAGGATGTGAAAATTATTTTTGAATGTAGTAACAAATATTTAAAGTAAATTTAGTTCTTACTTGTATTTCTTCATATTATCATTAAAAGTTTACCTAGTGTATAGTGAGATTTGATTTTATGTTATTTTGCATTATATACTAGTTAAATGCATGTTCAATTATAATTGAAACATTGTCATGATGTTTAAGTCAAGGATCAACAATCACATATTCTCTTTCTGCCCTACCCTTCTCTTTTGCTTATTTTTTACCTAAATCACCTTAGTTTAGATTTCATTAAAAATATTCATCTAGATTAGTCTTTAGTATATAAATCTGGTCATAGTTCACTAAGATCAACATAGTTACTTCAAAATTCACAAGGACCACAGTGGATCCCAACCACCAATCAATATAAATTTGTGGAATATTTTGATTTGCTCTACCTCTATTTCACCATAGGTAACTATATTAAAAAAAACTTGTTGCTCATGCCATGAATTCTTAGAATTATAAAATGAGAAGTGTTATTAAACACTAAGAGCACTTGTGATACACATAGAGGCATCAACATGATGAGCTTCACTGATTCTAGAAAGAGGGCCTCATTTTTTAAATCTTTGATAGTCTTAGTTGGTTTTCATCTAAGATTGGTGTTATATTTTAACTTTTTCATAGTTATTGTATCATACGCATAAAGATCATTGATCTTTATGGTCTTTGACCCATCTTTGTGCGTCCTTTAGACAAATATCAAATATCTTTAAGGTTGGATGCTTAATTCTGGTAAAGATAACTTAAGATCTGAGAATCCACAACATTTGAGGTTAGAATACCTTGTTTTGATCAAATATTGGTATATATTTCATAGATCTGGGCTTATTTGGGCTTATAATTGTAAAGGTTAACCATATTTATGTAATTAGACACATATTTTAGCTACATTAGTTAAAATTTGATGCCCTTTGTTGTTTTATACATATATCTTTGCAAAATTACCTTAATGTGTAAATGTGAGTCCTATTCTTTGTAAAGGTTGGTTTAACACATCATTTTTTAAATAAGATATAAATTTATCAAGATTGAACTACCAAGAATTTGGACTAGATTACACTTTGAGAGGAGATCCTCTGCTTGAGTTAGAATTCCATAGGAGAGCCAAGTGAAACAAAGGTAGATGCAGGCATTCAAAATATTTTCTACCTTTACCACTCCAAGGTACTCCTACCTTCGACCTTCATCAAGGTATGTCTTGGTTAAGAAGTTCTCCTATCAATATACAAGGTGTAATTCATGACCTCTCTCGTAATCCTAAAAATCATTTGCCAACTTTTAGTGTTAGTGGTATTGTAATAATAGAGGAACATGTTAAATCATTTAAGATTGCATTAAGGTTGTTAAATGTAGTTCATGAGGATGTAGCATGTAGGTTGTTCCCTTTTAAATTTAAAGATACTGCATATGAGTGGTTATTAGACCTACTTGATGATTTCATCACCACCTAGGATGAGTTCAATAACATCTTCATTGACCCTTTTGGTAAGATAATCAACCCATGTGTCTTGTACTAGAAATTTACAACCCTAAAAAGGGATGTCAATGAACCTATAAGAGCATTCAATGATATGTTATAAAAGATGTACAGTAGAACCATTGAGCCTTATAATCTTGATCAGGCCTTGGCCTTAGAAATTTATAAATATGCTCTTGATCCCATGACCTCAATGTTCATAAAGAGAGATGTAGGTCTAATGAACACACTAGCTTTAGCTTATGCTGAGGCTATGATCATAAATGCCCAGATGTAACCTTAGGGTTAGATGGCCTAATTTTTTCCCAATGTCAATCCACACATGCCTACCTTGAATGTATTTCTTAATAATAATTAGAATGCACCTAATCTTAACTAGATCCCAAATCTAAACCAATTGCCTCTAAGACATACTACTCTTAACCAAAATTTGGGGTTCTTAAACCACCCTAATAACAATGGATTTAATGCAACTAATCAAAGGACCTTAGTACCAACCAATGGTATGAATATAAACCAAGTTCATAATATATAAACCCATAAAAGTGAGAATGAGTCCATTCTAAAATGGTCAAAAAATTGAGCATTGACTTCTTACAGCTATAAAAGTAGGTTGGTAATACTAGAGAAACTTCTAGTATGAACTTCTCTTTCCAAAGATTCAATAAATCAAATAATAGGTTTAATAATGATAGTTTCCAAAATAATAAGAATAATGAACCATATTTTGAAAATAAGACTATAGATATTAATCTTATTGATATTGCTTTACCTAATTATTATAGCATCCACTGTACTGCTAAGCATCGTGAGATTGATTGCATTGAATTTTGTAAAGTTTTTAAGTCATTTTAAGAAGAGTTAGACACTTTTGAGGTAGTTCCAAAAAAATATAATGGTGTAGGTACTTCAATAACTAAGCTTGTTGACCAAACCTTCATGGTGGAGATGTTTGATTTCCCCTTCCAAGAAAAGAATGAGATTGATGGTGTTCCTAAAGAAGTTCATGCCTTCTATCAGTTATTAAAGAAGACATATCCTCTGAGGAATAGAGAATAAAGGTATCCTTTGACTAATTCTACTCCTCTAAAAAACTTTGGTAATCCTTTGGATACCACTTCAGATAATAATCCAGAGCTTCCAAAGGGAAGTACTTCTAAACCTAGTGTTGATGCTTTCAATTCTTCTAATAAGATTAGTTATAACATTGTAGAAGACATGAAGAAAATTAAAGCTATAATTACCTTACATGAATTGAAACAAATCATAGATCAAAGAGATATATTACTAGATTCCTTATCTAAGAAATCTAGAAAGATACCCCAGATTGATAACGCAAATGTATCTATGTATAAATATAAAATAGAGTTCCCACCCTTCTTACTTACAATCAAAATATTTGGTAAAAACTTGCATAAATGTTTGTTTGATTATGATGCCTCTATAAATATCATACCTATAGGTGTTTTTAAACAACTTGGTTTGACCCCCATTAATTCTGATAGGGTTGTCACCCAATTAGATAAGTCTAGGGTCAAGGTGGTTAGATAATTGTTAAATGTCCACATGCAATTGGCTTTAGAGCCAAGATTCCAAAAATTTATATATATCCAAGTGGTAGATATCCTTGATGCATATGGACTGATTTTAAGTAGGGAGTGGACAAAGGATCTAAATGGATATATGTCCATTGATTATTCACACTTATGGCTACCTTGGAAGGGAGTTCCCAACTAGATCAGAGTTGAAAGAGAGCCAAGAATGAAACATATGATCACTGAGTATAACATTTTCAATGAAAGGGTCAAAATAATTGATTTTGGTTTAGGAGTTTTCACCCTATAAACTACCAAGTATTATCATCCTAAAGATTCTAATGTTGTGCTCAAGTTATGGAAGTTATATTTTGATGGGGCTAGGTGTAAAGTTGGATCTGGAGTAGGCATTATTATAACTGACCCTATTGATAAGAAACACTACGCTTCTTATAGAATCTAATTTCCTTTCAATAATAACCTTTCAAAATATGAATCCCTCATCTCAGGCCTACAATTTTCCATAAAAAATAAGGTCAAATAACTACTAGTCTATGGTGATTCATAACTAGTGGTGAACCAAATGAGAAGCATGTATCAATGTAAGATGTCATACCGTAAGAGGTGTACATTTAAAGTTTGGGAAATATTGGAATATTTTGATGACTTAAATATTAATTATGTCCATAGGGAATAAAATAAATTTGTTGATGAGCTTGCCTTTGCTGCAACTAATCTCATGCCTGACCAAGATTCCCCAAACTTTAGTATTGAGATGGTGCCTTTCCCTTCTATCCCAAATAATGTGAACCATCTATAGGTCTTTAGTGATGACCAAAAAATATTGAAATTCATGTCTAATTCAAGATAATTTTATGCTCAAATCATTGATGAGGTTGATGAGAATGAATTTAGAGAAGAAGAGTTTAATGGCAAAGTCATTCAATTGGATGACAATAAGATCCCCAAGTGGATGATTGATTTAGAGAGGCTGTTTGATCAAGACAAGCTAACTAAAGTTTCTAAGATTCCCAAAGTAAGTGGGAAGGACTATCATGATATTAATATTGGCCCCCAAGATCAACCTCATCCATTTAACATTGGAAAAGCCTACACTAACCTAGAGAATAAGAGAGCTAAAGAACTATTGAGAAATTACAAAGATGTCATAGCTTGGTCTTATGATGACTTAAATATTTTTGATCCAAGATTCATCACCCACACTATACCTCTTAATTAAAGTTGCAAACCTTTTAGGTAGAAACAAAGACCTATAAACCTTGTCCTAGAACCCATGATCTTTAAAGAGGTTAAGAGACTATTAGATGCTAGAATAATATTTCCCAGTAGGCACTCTACCTGGGTGACCAATTTGGTTCTAGTCAGAAAGAATAATGGAAAAATTAGACTATGTATTGACTTTAAAAATTTGAATAAAGAATTTGAAAAGGATAATAATCCTCTTCCCTCTCTTGACCTGATAATACAAATTGTTCTAGGTTCATCCATGATGTCTTTTCTTGATGGTTTTTAAGGATACAATCAGGTGCTAGTTGATAAGGAGGATATAATGAAGACAACATTCACCACTAAGTGGGTTACCTTTGCATATAAGAGGATGCCTTTTGGACTGATAAATGTAGGAGCTAGTTTTCAAAGGGCCATAGACCATGCCTTCCAAGGCCTAATTGGTAAGTGTATCATAATTTACATAGATAATCTAACTATTTTTCCCAAGAACATGGAAGGCCATTTCATGAAACTACATAAGTATTTGAAAGGTTTAGAAGGTATGGGATCTCCATTAAACCTAAGAAGATAAATTTTTATGTCATTGAAGGTAAACTTTTGGGCCATATTATCACTAAAGATGGAATTTCCATAGACCCTGAAAGAGTGGAAGCTATACCTAAGATAGAGCCTCCCAATAGTAAAAAAGAATTGAAATCATTTTTTCATAAAATAAAATTTGTAATAAAGTTCATTTCTATATTTTTAAAGATTGCCAAACCATTGAATGATATGCTAAAGTCTCATGGAATGAAAAGTCCAAGAAAGCCATTGAACACATCAAGAGTGAAATCAACCAGGCTCTGATCTTGATAAGTCCAAAATTTTCAGAGGACTTTTACCTCTACTCTTTCTCCTTTGATCACACTATTACTACTATGATAACTCAAAAAATATAAGGATCTGACCATCCAATTGATTTCATGAGTACTAATTTGAATAATTTTGAGTTAAAATATCCTTTGATTGATAAACAAGCCTTTGCATTAGTTAAAGATGTCAAGAAATTTAGGCACTACATTATTAGGAACAAAGTGCATGTTATTCTACTAGATCCAACTACTAAGTTAATGTTAAGCCAATGTGAACTTGAAGAGCAAAGAGGTAAATTGATGTATATTCTCTAATAATATGACATAGAAATGAAAATTGCAAAACTGATAAGGTGTCAAGGTCTAATTCAAATGATTGCTAATACTAGACATAAGCTAAGTATTATGCAAGTTGATCAACAAAAATTTAAGATAATGAATGGTATGACTCCATTTTTCACTTGATAATTAATGGTACTTGTCCCATAGGGCTAACTAGGGAGCAGAGAAGATATTTAAGGCTCAAGGCATCTCACTGTTTGATTAAGAATAAGATCTTATACTGGAAGAACTTTGAAGGTGTGTACCTAAGGTGTGTTTCTAAGGAGGAAGCCACTAAGATAATGAGAACTTTACATGAGAATTAGGAAGTGGGTACCCATCAAGAAGAACAACAGCCCACAAGATCCTTAGAGCTAGCTATTATTGGCCCACCATCTTCAAACATGCTCATAAGCATGTAAGAGAATGACATTAATACCAGATCTTCAACACTAAGGAGACAAAGGCAGAAATGACTTTATAACTATTCATGATTTAAAATCCCTTTGCCCAATATGGACTAGAATTTTTAAGGTTAATCAACCCCAACTCATGAGAAAGACACAAGTATGTTTTGACAGCTACTAAATATTGCACAAGGTAGACTAATGCAATAACCACCAAACAATGCAGAACAAAAGAAGTGATCAAGTTTCTAGAAAAAAATATATGCACTAGATTTGGGACTCCAGTCTCTTTGCTATGTGATAATGGGACAACATTCACTACCATAGAATTGACAAAATGGGCTTATGATAACAACTTTATTCTCAAGTTTTCATCTAACCATTATCCTCAAGGTAATGGAGTATCTAAGTCAACAAGTAAAAAATTTATGAAAGCTATTAAGAAGTCTGCTATAGACAAACCCATAACATGGCATAAGCTTCTCAAGTATGCCCTTTGGGTAGATATAACAAGAGTCAAACAAACTCTTGAAGCATCTCCTTTATTTCTAGTATATGGATAGGATCCCATATTCCCCATCACACTCAAGCTGCCAACCTACAAGTTTATGCAAGAGTATATGAAGGAGGATCAATAATTTGTAAACTCAAGGATATTAGACATTATTAAGATGGAGGATGCATGAGAGAAGGATTTTTCTAACTTTAGCAGACATCAAACTATAGTCAAAAGGTGGTTTGACAAGAGATCAAAGATCAAGGTGTTTAGACAAGGAGACTTGGTTCTTTTTTGGGATAAAGCATTTGAGCCCAAGGGTAAACATGAAAAGTTCACACCTCTATGGATTAGCCCCTATTATATTATATATACACTTGGAGATAACACATTTAGGGTCAAAGACTTATAAGGAGTAGAGTTCACATTGCCCACCAATGTGCAGTATCTCAAGCACTATTTCTCTGCTACCCCTCTTGGGGTCTTCATGGAGTAAATATATAAGATGGTTAGAGTTAGTGTAGGTAGGCTAGTTAGTTTCCTTCAGCTCTTTCTTTCACGTCCTTTTTTTGTACATAAGTTTGTATATATTTGTTTGCTTTCCTTTTGCTTATTATTTTTCTATTTCATATTGTGTGTTTGTTTCTTGTTGCTTTGTTACTTACTTTTAATAAGTCCTTTTGGACAACCTCAACTCAAAGTCCCCTAGCTTGTTTGAAACCATCTAAATTTATAAATGCTGATATAAACCCCATGCATATGTCAACCATGGATTTGAGATAAAATCTTGATATTAGGATTTGAAGAAACTAGTAAAAACCTATGGACAAGTTAACCATTCTATAAAGACCTTGAACATTGTCTTGACCTAAACATGGTTTTAAGAAGAATTACACATTAAATGAAAGATCAATCCATTAAAGTATATTCATGATTGAACTTAACAAAAATCATTGCCTAAGAAAAATGTTAAAACCATAGATGATTATCTAAGGATCAAACACTTGACCGAATCCTTAAATCTAGCTACCCTAGTTCCCAACCTTTGTTAAAAGCCTAAAATATCTAAAATACAAAAAATAAGAACTTATTACAAAATCAAAAGCTTTTCAAGTGGAGGTGATTCAGGTAATATCCATTGGGGATATGGATGCCTAGATAATAGTGGAACAAGGTCATGAGTAGAGCCAAAGACATCTCTATCGGGGCTATGGATGATTGGTTGATAGTAGAGTGATGCCCAAGCCTTCCATAAACTAGAAGCATGGTTCTTAATGAATATCTAAACATGCTCCAAGTTAGTGTTAATGACTAAAGAAATGAAATTTGGAAGTTGTCCCACAAATCCCATGGAAAATAGTAAGTGGAATCAAAACACACACATAACATGGCTACGTATTGGTGTTTGATCCCAATTCTACACATGCAAGGTTTGTTTAAACCATGAACTGATCTCGATAATGGCATTGATCAAGTGTAATGAATGACCCAATTATTTATCTAAACTAGGGTCTCTAAGTTCTAACATATTGCTATGTTTCCCCCAAAAGTTTTCATTTACTGAGGTCAACATACCCCCATTTCTAAAAAATGGGGACCCTTGTGATTATTTTGAACCTTAGCACTGAAACTTGATATCTTGCACTCTATTAGGATTTGAAGATCATCCACATTTGATGAAATTGGCCCATTTATTCATGTTTTTGAATTAACCTTGCCTAATGTTACTAAGAAGTTGACTATCATGGCTTAATATTGTAGGTTTCATGGAGCTCCATTTAATGGATCATGCTTGGGATCTACAGATTAATCATATTATGACTTTAACTAGTCATAAATTTCTGATGGCTCATAGTTGGATTCATGTGATAAAACCCTCCTTCAACAAACCCTAGCTTAAACCCCTAGTTTGAGTTCAAATATTAGTAGGAGCACATTTGGTGGGAATATTTCAAATTTAATTGGACTTAAGCCCAATTTTCATGTTAAGGCTTGGTCGTGTTTCTTAACACGACCAAACCATAACATAAAAATCCTACTTGGTCCCATTTATTTTTCCCCCTTTGTTCCTTATATTTCTAACATAGTCTAATGTTTATGTTAGTAGGGTCCTTTTATTTTAGAATGGTCCCCTTTGTTATAAACTTAGCCTAAAGTCCTAACCCTAAGTCCCCATTCATATTTATCAACACAAACAATACCTGTCTTAAATCTTTAGCCTAAGTTTCTATTTACCGAAGTCCTAATTTAAGCCCTTGGCTTTTTAATAGATCTGATGATTTATGCTACATCATAATAAATGATCCAATAGAGTGAAGAAAGGCTAACACACTTAAAACTTTGATCCATTAGACCAATCAAGTATAAGCACCTAGATCAAGATCGATGATCCACACTAAAGCAAGACAAAGGATCTGATGGTGTGAAGTCATCATTAAAGTTAAAGGTCCCCCTTATATCAAATATAAATTTATCCTAAGATTTACCTTAAGGTCTTTTTATATTTATTAATACAATGAAACCTTATGATAAAACTTTTGTTAAGTGTAAGTATCCATATCTTGATTGGATAGACCATAACCACTTATACATATTGATCCAATGGAGCATATAAAATCCAAGGTTTATGGACCAAAAGAGTTTCATGGGATTAAAATTGGGATTTCCACGATCATCATTTGATTTTTGATAGGCCATCATTGACACCTATAGGATTGTCAACTTTAAGCCCATGAAACCTAATGATCCACTGACTTGAATTTGATGTTTTCATGACTATCATTTGACATCCATGAGGACATCATTGACATATGGAAGATGTTTAATTTAAGCTAATCAATCATTTTTATTAAAAATTAATATATATTCCAAAAATATTGCTAAAACCTTATGGATTGCTTTACAGATCGATGAGACCCCTCAAAAGATGTTCAAATGTTTAGGATATTTGAATTTCCAATGATAAAATGGCCTCATGATCTAAGTATTTATAGACATAGTTATAACCTAAGTCTATTTCCTAAGGTTTTAATTGCATTTATTTGAATGCAATAAACCTTAGGCTAGAGACTTATATTGAATCTTGTTTTAAAAGTTCCTTGTGGCACAAAACTTATCTTAATGATTTTAGCCTAAGGTTTCATCGTATTTATTAACATGATGAAACTGTGGGTTAAAACCTAATAGTTGGTCCTTTTTATCATTTAGCCCCTTTAGACATGTTCTAAGAACTTAGCATAAATATCTTATCCTAAAGTATATGTTGTGTTTATTAACACAACATAAACCTTAGCCTAAGACATTGAGCCTAGGTCCCCTTTATATATATTCCAAAAACTTAGGCTAAAATAGTTTAGCCTAAAGTTTATAACATGTTTATTAAACATGAAATAAACCTTCACCTAAAGTATTTAAGCCATAGTCATTTCATTTATTGCAACACTAATTAAAGTCCTCACCCTTTTATAGGATCAATGGCTCATGCTTCATCATGAAGATTGATCAGACAGAGTAAAAAGACCCGATGAGTCTAAAATATTTGATCCATCAAACCAATCACATGTATCCACTCAGATTAAGATCAACAGTCTATGCTTTCTCGTGAGGGGATGATTGGATGGAGCGTAGCTACCAAAGAATTTTCAATAAAACCCAATATTCCCATAAGATTAACACATGGTAATAAAGAATTCACTGTACAAAATATAGGGCCTAGAAGGCCTAAAAAAGTACCAAGTGTCACAATTATAGGGCCCAACATAAATCAATGAATGATTATTGAGCCCTGTGATCATGATCAATGACCCATGTTTATCCATGAATAAATAACCAATGACGTGAAATAAAAGTTGGATTTTAAAAATCCAATGGCTAGTCCCTCAAGGCATTTATGAAAAATGCCATGAAAGTTGTCAAATGGATGCCACATGGGTACCATGCAAGCATAAGATGATAAAATTGAATATTTTGTGTGCTCAAAAAGGAAAAGGTATAAAGGCCTAGGTCTTAATAAAATTTGAGACATGAATGAGCCTAAGTCTCAATTTACACTACCATTAAAGCTCCATAAAATCCTTAGTTTGAACTTGGATTATTCACAATAAAACTAAGAAGAGCTCAATTGTGGTATAATAAAGAACAAGTTAATTCATAGATTACTTGCAATTCATTTGGTAAGAAGTTGTAACTCCCATAACCATGGAAGCTCGTAGACAACAAAAAAGGGATGAAACTAAGTTGCACTTGACCTTAGATAATGAGGGGAGGGTTTTCAAAGATGCTAACCTAGACACTACAACTTTGAACAATGGGAACATAAATTGGTCCAAACTCTTTTAGACCATAAAGGAAATGCAAGCTTTAACCAGGGAGGAATAGAGGAATGCAACCATATTGAGGGGATATAATGACTTGGTTTCCATTTAGATGGCTATCATACACTACGCTACTACCAAGACTGAGGTATTTCACTACATTGATGTCTTTTATCCTCTTTTCTAGGATTTTAAATTTGAGAATGACTGGATTGTGCATGAGCATACATTAAAGAAAGTAGATTACATTTCTCCCCTAGATTTTGATAGATACTATAAACTATGTAAGCCAAAAATAGACCTACCCACCATCAAAAATTGGATTGGAGAGCATAATTTGAACATAATCTTGGCCCCATGGCTGCTCACTGGGAACCAAGTTATCCAGGACCCCATAGGCAAAATACTAATTTTATAATTTAGGGAGGGAATTAGGATAATAATGACCTTTCTAAATAGGTTACACAGAGCCCCCTCTACCACTCATATTGAAAAAATATGGGTATCATATATCTACTTCATGGTGGAGAAAGGACTCACTCCCCCATTGGGTGAGATGATCAACATCCACTTGAAATCATAATTCATAGCAACCAAGAAGAAAACAAGCAAATAATTTTACATGATGTCCTATCTACTTGATGCCTTCTTGGACTCCACAAATATCCAAAACATCAATAATTGGTCACCTAATGGAAGACCCACTATCTTCCATCATTACTCAAAGCTACACATATTCAAGTAAGGCACACCATGCAATTCATTTGTGATTATGTCTACCCGGCCCTAGTGGAAGCCATCACATGAATCCCCATGATCAGGGTCATCCCATTGATACATAAATATGTGGAATTGATAAGGGACACATGGTTATACCCTTATTTCATAGTGATAAGGATTGAAGGGACTTCAACACAACTCTTCAAGTTACCCATCTGTGTACCAACCAAGCTTGTAGAGAAAGAAGTAGCTTACCAACTTCTTCACAATATAGATGGATTTTTAAAGTAAAAGAGGAAAGGCCTTCCACATCCCTTTCCATTGAAAATCAAAAAACTATTTTGCTAAACTGAGAGTATGTAAACATTATTTTTAGACATAGGGACTCCTTCACACTACAAAAAGATGATACAAGACAATGGGATCCTAATGGGGTGATCACCAAACATCTAAAGTCAAAGACTATAAATAAGATATATGAGCACCAACCCAGTGTCCATGACCCATTTTACATCAAGGAATTTGGTTTTTTAAAGGTATTAGCTATATTGAAAAATCATAACATCAAGTTGGAGCCTAAATTGAATAGGGGAGAAAACAAGCTACCAAGTAAGATTTGATAAAAGGTCCCCATACAATATAACTTATTACTTGGATCCTATTCAAGGCCCCCTCTAGAGTAATCATTACAAAAACCCCAGGCACAAATAACATAGGAACCTGGAAAATAAAATTTGGAAGAGAGACCTAGGGAAGGATCATCTTCAGTCCTTCCTAACAAACTAAAGTTTCCCATAGAATACCTGGATATGATTGCCTTGGAACCAAATGAAATAGTAGAAGATGCACATAAGGTGATTATTGAGGTATATGGGTTAGAGCATGAGGAAGAAAAAAATGAATAACCCTAATCCCAGATAGAGGAGGTTGAATAATATAAAGGAAATGAAGTTTCTTTGGACCTAGTTATAATAGCTCCTTCACATAAAAGAAAAAGATTGGCATTGGTCCCAGTTGGGAGAAAGAGGCCCAAGTTGATATTCACCCATCTCATGAGTGAAGGAAAATTATTTAGTGATGAATACCCCATTCATGGACCCATTATCCTTGAATGGTTTTTCTATGGAAAAATGCAAAAGATTCCCACTTTGTCCCATTCTTGGTCCTTGACCCAAACAATTAACATTGATGTTCATAAAGAAATCAAGCCATGGATATTGGCTTTGATGAAGGAGGAATAATAAATAAGAATAGTTTCCACAATAGGATCAAGTGGCACGGAAATAAACACTCTAAATATTTCAAGCAACACAAGGATGGAGGTCCTAAAACCTCCTAAGGTCACATAATCATCAATCAATGTAAAATTCAATCTAGAAACAATAGGGTTGGAGAGAGTCACCACCAAGAAATCCATGGTTGGAGGTGAAGAATTCACCTTTCAAAAATTTGGGTCATTTATGGGCTTAACTCTAGTTGGAGGACAATAACCTAGTGAACATCCCATTTATGAGGAAGACATATAAAGCTTAGTTGAGGCTCATTCAAATCAGATTAAAGTAGGAATCAAGGGCATGAAGCAAAGGATACATAACCTAGAGAAAGGAAAGGAAAATATAGAGACCCGAGTTGTCTTATCAGTTCTTGATGCAATAATAAAGATGTTTAAAACATCCTTCTTTGATATGTTTGACTCCTTGAAGTCAATAAAGTTGAGGTAGGATACATTGACCTAGTAAAGTGAGATAGCCAAAGAATTGATGGCCTAGTGGTAGGATTTTGAGGATAAAGTAAGAGATCTTATCAACATACTGATTAAGGGTAAGATCCCTCGACTCAAAACCATTAGCTTACCCCACTTGAATGTAATATTGAGGATAATGGTTGATAAGATCCATAGTTTAAGTGTTTGGTTAAAAGGATTGGATAGACTCCTAAAGGATGATGAGGAGCTAATGGACAGAGACATGTAACTCTTTAAAACCATGTTGGCCAATCTTATAAAGTCCATCACCCTAGGGATCATTAATGATGAAGAGTAAAAGCATAGGGTCACTCTAGTGATGCAGGAAGTGTGGATTAAAAGCCAAGGCCAATCAGGGGTTGACAATAGTAAAATCTTGGGAATGATCTTCACTACTAAGGAAAATATTGTAGAAGATAGGATCATTATAGAGGCCATGGAAAGAAATGATAGGGACTTGAATGACTTGGCTGATTAAGTGGATGTTTGTCTCATGAAACCAACTATTGATTTAGAATTTGTTAGTGAACAACATCAGAGAACTATAGAGCTTCTCCAAGAGAAATAAGAGAGCCCTTCAATAATAAGCCCACTAGTTAATTAATATTCCATTTTATGTAAACACATTGTAATATTTGAACATGAAATATTCTTTTGTAAAGGCATATGCTAGTTTGTTAGCATATTTGCCTCTAGGTCAATCCACTTTAGAAAAGAAAATGTATTCTAGAACCTTGTCAAAGGACAATTGTCCTTATATTTTATACATTTGTATCTTGTAACTGATTGGTATACTACCTTATCCTTCTATAAAAGGCAATACTACCAGTTTTTAATGGGAGGGAGTTTTGAGCCAAAACTTGTATACTATTTGAGCAATTAATATAAGCAAGGAATACTTAAAAGTTTGTCTAAGTTTGTTTATATGAATTGTCATCTAGTTTCTCTCTCAATTACTTATTCTCAGTCTTGAATTTGAATGGTTTTTATGAATTTTGAATGTACATCTTTGATACAAGGTTGCTAATTTGTGCTTATGCTTGATTAGTTGAATGATCTTGAATTTGCTTCATGTCATTTATTCTGCATAGGATGTGTAAATGCTATTTGAATGTAGTAACAAATATTTAAAGTAAATTTAGTTCTTATTTGTATTTCTTCATATTATCCTTAGAAGTTTGCCTGATGTATAGTGAGATTTGAGCTTATGCTATTTTGTATTATATACTAGTTAAATGCATGTCCAGTTGTAATTGAAACTTTGTCATGCTGTTTAATTCAAGGATCAAGAATCACATATTCTCTTTCTACCTTACCCTTCTCTTTTGCTTCTTTTTTACCCAAATCACTTTAGTTTAGATTTCATTAAAAATATTCATCTAGATTAGTCTTTAGTATATAACTTTGGTCATAATTCACTAAGATTAGCATAGGTACTTTAAAATTCACAAGGACCATGGTGGCTCCCAACCACCAATCAACATAAATATGTGGAATAGTTTGATTTGCTCTGCCTCTATTTCACCATTGGTAACTAGATTACCAAAAACCTACTATTCATGCCATGAATTCATATAATTTTAAAATGAGAAGTGTTCTTAAACACTAAGAGCACTTGCGATACACATAAAGGCATCAACATAGTGGAATAAGAGGGATATTGCTTGAAAGTGCTTAATAAGATGGTTGATAAATACCACTTCAGAATGGAGAATGCCCTAATAAAAAAATTAAGTTTGGGACCAAAGTTTGATGTATTTAGAGAGTAAGTGAACAAAATCTAGAATCCAAAGTGACATTTTACAATATATTTTTTGATAAAGGAATTATTATTAATCTCTTTCTTTGATCAAGAGGATTGTGTTAGCATCTTGTTAGGAGGATCATGGTTTTTGGGGGAAATGAGTCTATATTTGTAATGAAATGAAAACCATGTTTTGATCCAAATAAGGAAAACATCAATCAAATATCCATTTGGGTTAGAATACTAGGATTTCACCTTGAATACTAAGAATATGAGGTGATGATAGGGATCACTAAAACCATTGTTTAACTCAACTTTCACTCTGATGAAGAAATCAAGAAAAAGGTTGGTTTATGCTAGATTTTGCGTAATGCATCCTTCAATAGGGAAATTCCTTCCTCTATGAATCTCAAATTTGAATTTTTTGATGGGTTACAAATAATAGAATAATATATTTTTTGTTGATTTTTCAAACCAATAGAAGACTGGGACACAATGTTAAATCTTATCTATAAAATAGGAATGAAAAAGCAATATGGAGAAGGAAAAAGAACATTAATAAATCTAATATTTAGTCTCATGGTAGAATAAAAGATTATAATCATAATAAATTTGAGAAAGAGATATCCCATAAGTTCAAAAGGAATATGAAAATTTCCATCGATTGAAGGGGTAAAATCTAGATCAAGTCCAATCCAAGAAAAAAGTCATCTAGAAGGTCTAAGTGGACAAGAGAAATAGACGGTACCATATCAATGGGAACTTTTCAAGAATCAAGGAGATGAAGAAGGCATGAAAGAATAGATGATTGAAGAATTAGAAGAAGAAGGTTAAGTTATAAAAAATGTAAGATGTTAGATACTTAAATTTCCCCTCATTTTAGGGTCTCAAATCTTGATAAAAAATAAAGAAATATTAAAAAGTCCATTTTTGATTTAGTCCTATGGGAAACCAGATTCAAAGTATATTATTAAATGGATATAAATGACATGGTCCCTTATTTTTTGACTCAGTCCCATGATCTAAAAATATTTTATCATAACAAAATTCCAAAATTTAGTGTTAGACAAACAAGTAATGCCAAAAAGATGGTCGATCTAGGATTAGATATAAAGAGAGGAAGACCAAATGTCAAAGAAATTTGTAGTAGATAAAAAACTAAATATGTAGCCAATGGAGTTAAAAGTATGTTTAAGTTAAGTGGGTCTAAATTATAAACCAAACATTGGAAATGAAGATCATATATTGGAATATTATGGGGCTTAACAACCCTAAAATACATGGAATAGTTATAAACCTTAGAAAAACTCATAATCCTAGTATCCTTTTACTTTGATAAATAAATATATTAGAAAGTAGTATGAATAGTATTAATTATGATAGATGGATTAAATATATTTACTTAGGTGTGACTTTACATGGCACCTCAAATAATCTAGAGGTGCTATAGGATCCTCAAGTTGTCAAAGGAGAAGTTTTATTAAGAAATAATCATCACATGGCTATTCTCTTCACCAACAAAGAAGACAATTTAGTTTGGATACTATAGAATATATAAGCTTTGAAATCTAAAATGGGGATAAGAAGCTTGTGGAATGATCTAAATGATTTTATAATTACCTATAAATATTTTCAATGGATGTTAGAAGGGGACTTTAACACTCTTTTATTTTCAATGGAAAAATGGAGGTTCATGAGACTTTTCAGATAGTATGGAGGATCTTGTTGACTTTATTGTTAAGTGTGGGTTGTTTGATACTAAAATTAAGGGATAAAAGTTCACATGGGCCAATAAAATAATGGTTAAAAAAATATTTCAAGTTATATTGGGTAGTCTTTATCTCTATGGACAAGTTTCTTAGGTAGAATTACTATTTATTTTCCCTTTCGAGAACAAGGTTGGATCATAATCCTCTAGTACTTAATATGCAAATGGAAAATCAAATAATAAATCCTCTTTTAAGTTTTTAAAACATGTGATTTAAACCTCCAAAACTCAAACACAAAATTAAAAAAAGGTGGAATGTGGAAGTAATTGGAACAACCATATTTAAGTTTATAAATAATGTTATAATTAATTTAAAACAATGGAATCAAGACACTTTTGGCATTATTTTTTGTTAAAAGAGGAAGATGTCAAAATAAATTATGATTTTTTAAGGATAAATACAAACTAATGGAATGAATCATGATATATTTTAGAGATAAAAAGAGAGATCATTAATTTCCACTCTTTGGAGGCTAAGTGGAAACTGTATGTAGACAAAAGTTCAAAATTTGTATCTAAAAGTAGGTGATAGGAAATCAAATTCATTTCACTTGTCCACCTTAAGGCATATGAAATAGAATAAAATTATAAAGATAGTTAAATATGATAGCTATTTATGCTCATATTTTGATTTAATTAGATAAGTTATTATTTTCTATATAATCATTCTCTCTAGAAGAGTTTTGCCTAACATGTAAAAGAGGAAGATATTCTAGTCCCTATCTTAAATATCATTTGTCAAGATGACAATGATTTTATTCTTTTCAATTCATCATTAAAAGAACAAAATAGTGGTGTTGTCCATGTAAGGGGATAAATAACTAGGACTAGATGGTTTCCTCTAAATTTCATTCAACACTTTTAAAATATTATTTAGCTGGATGTAGTTGCAGCTACTAAATAGATTTTTATCCAGTAGTATCCTCAAATAAATAAATAATACCTTATTAGTATTTATTACTCAAAATATCAATGCCAAATATTTCAAATATTTTAGGCCCATCATCTTGTTTAACACCCTCTATAAAGTAATTACCAAGCTCTTATATTTGAGACTTTAGCACATCCTTCTGAAGCTCATCTCCTTTTACCAAGGAGTGTTTTTTCAAGGTAGATAAATTAACAATAGCATAATCATAGTCCATAGAGATATTCATTATTTAGACATGAATAATAGAGTTTTCATGCTTCTCAAGTTAGATATGAATAAATCCTATGATAGGGAGTCTTGGAGCTTCCTTGAAAAAATATTGAAAAGGTTTGGTTTTCATCTTAAATTTAGAAATTTGATTTCCTCATACATTTCCTTGCCTATGTTTTTGATTTTGGTTAATGGTACACCTATGTAAATTTTATGACTAAAAGAGGTATTGGTAAAGGGGATCCCTTATCCTTGTATATTTTCATTATTATGGCCAAAGCATTGGGTATGAGTTTCTTTGAGGTCCAAAGGGATTGGAAATTGGTTCTTTGATCGAATCAATTTACCATAAAAAATTCATGGATGAAAATTAATTATTTGATAATGATTTCATTGGATAAATATATAATAAAAATCAAGGAATCTAATAATAAAGGCATCTGTGTGTGGCTTTGAAATTTTGATACTATAGATGAAGTGGTCATGGCTTATGACTGAGTTGCCTTTGCCATGAGAGGCTCTCTAACCATTTTATTTTTTTATCGAAGTTATGTGTATATACTAGAAACAACCTGGAAAAATTAAAAATACCCAACTCTCAAGTCTTTACTTATTCTAATCATTAAAGAGTCAACTTGAAAATAAATGTATGACGGTAAACATTCTAAAATCAAGGGCTTGCTTCACAATGTCCATTTTTTAAAATTAAATTTATCATCTAGCAGTGGCATAGATCTAGTCAACATTATCAATCACATAGTTTTCCATCAAATGCAATCTATGATTTATATTTATTAAATAATATTAATTTACTATTTAATAGGTGATTACAATAATCCCATCTGTATCAACATACTTTGCACATTGGTTTAACTATACAATAAATTACTACACATTAGGAAAAAATCAAACCTTCTAATGATTTTTGGCCTATCGAATGTACAACTACATAAGTTAAAAGTAGTGCTGAAGTACACATTGATGATAGTGACCTAAAATAATATGCATAAATATAAATGGGACTACAATAATGAGAACTACTTTCTCACATGCAACCATAAGGCACCACAACAATAACTAACATAAATATGCTTGGCCTCTGTGACTGTGAAAATGTTATACATCCAAAATTCACTACTTTGTCACTCGCTACTAATTCCATCCTCATTTCATACTAATTCTGCTTATTAATTGATTTTATATCATTGTCCATAATTTATTCTAATACACTACTCTAATACTCTATTCTATATTTCCTATAACACATACTAACCTTATAACACCATCTCCCCCAATTAATTTCCTTATTAAAACTTTCCTTTCCAACTACCTCCACATCCACCTACATCCAATATGTATCCTATAAATACTCCCTATAATCACTAATGGATTATAGAAATATCTAAAATTCTTAAATCCCCTCATTAAGATTCCTCTATAATTCTCTATGAATTTTTATTTCTTATAAAATTCCTCCACCCTAGATCTTCATCCTCCATGGATGAATTCCAGATTTTTATATATCCCATCAACTCCTATATAATCAATTACATCCCCATGAAAATTTAATCTTTTGGAGTAGATATATCATATTTACATCATATTATCTCTATCATCAACAATCAATCATCCATTACTCACATGATGCTACAATCTTGATCATCAAAAGAGAAATCCAAAAAATCAAGCGTCAAGCATTCAATCAAATCACTTTGGGATCATATAAAACCATCAAGGGAGAAATATTAATTTGTTATCAAGACATCTAATTTTTTTTGTGTTTAAATTATATTATCATGTGAATCCTTGTCTTCTTTTACCTATTCTTGAGGTATTTTTTAGATTGGATTGGATTAGGAATTTTGAGTTTGTTCTTTATTCCTAACATAAAAATTTATATATTGAAATTTATACACACATTTGGGGACCACAGTGGGATAAATCCATTAATTTTTCCTATGAATATTTTTATGTGGTCAAACAAGCTTGCCAATTCCTTTGTGATAGGATTTGGTGGAAAAAATATTAAAAATTATGTGAAATAATCATTTCCAGGTTACTAGCAGTTTTGCATTATGTCAGGGTGATTTCGATCTAGGAAAACATGGTTTCGATATCTCCTTTAGAGATTTTTCACATGAGTGTCTAATTTTACCATTAAAATTTCCTTAAATATTTAGGATTTAGACTATTTTTTTCAAAACCATTTCTATTAAATTAGTGATCTTGTGTGAGAATTAATGATTTTGTGGTAGTTTTAGTAGTTTTGTACTTTTATGTTTTTTTTTGTACATAGGTTGCAAAGTGGATATTGTAGAAGAGTAGTTTCATCTTTGACACAAGTGACTTTGTAAGTATAAATGTACATTTTAATGTCTAATCATTTATATCTAATAACTATTTCCTCTCTCTGCAGTAAAACTACTTCAGTCTTGTAGTGCTTTCACATTTGTATGTAGCAGCTCATTATTTCTCTAATGGCTTTGTGATTTTGACTGACACCTTTGATTTACTTAACATTTTAAAGTCTATTTTAAGTATTTATTAATTTTATTCTATATTAATGGATTTCATATCAACAAACATGGTTTTGATCTTTATTATTTTTCTTGATTTTTGTCTAAGATATTCTATGTAGTAGCTTTGTTCTGTCTAGAAGCAACTTCATCATGAGGAGTAACAATTTTGTTCTACACAGAAGTGGATTTAATTATGATTTTTTATTTTATAGGTTACCCCTTAAGATTCAAATCAAACTACTAAAACTTTCTTTTAGGTCCAACCATCAAATAAATAACAAATCAAACCTATCATAAATACTTTTTTAATAAATATTTAATTAATCAACTCTTTGTGTATGTGTTCAAAATTAGTCACCTTAGTTTGATTTTTGTGTTTTCTTATTTGTTCTACCAAAGGATAAGGATATGTATGCTCTCCTTTCACACCCAATTTTCAAACTTGGGGATAAAAAATAGTTGATAAACCTCCACCCTTTTTTCTTTTTATATGGGCAACATGACGTGGAATTCATCTTGACACATTTGTCATAGTCATTAGGTGGGTTGTGATGTGGATTTCGTCACCATGCACAAATCAAAAAATCATGTTCTATTAAAGGATAAATATCAAAGAGATTTTCCATAAATCTAAGTTAATTTCCCCATAAAGGTTTATATGAAGTGAGGATGTTACACTCCAATACTCAAGCATCAGACAACATCCTTATATGGACTCTGGCCCCACATACCATGAATTATTTAGGGGAATCACTTAACAAGCCTTGTACAACCTATATTAAGTTATTTTGGTTGAAAATAGATATAATTATAGGGTAAAAAACATCCCCAATGATTAATCACCACATACATATGCAAAGTGAGTGTGGGGAAACAAACAGAGTCACCAATTTATGCAAATAGATCTATGGGTTGTTAGTTACGTTGCACACCCATAATCTACTAGTGTAGGATTGTCATATTACTTGATCTTATTTTTATGTCATTGATACCAGTACTATTTATATACTTAATCCATTCACCATAAAATTTAAAACTAGGTTCACACATCAATCAAACCATCACCTTGTCATAATCTAACAACATACCTTTTACCTCATCTCTTATACACATCCTCTCAAGAAGTAAAATCTTATCTAAAATCACCCCCATCACTTTTATATTATCAAACCTCTTAATCTTTCTTGAAATAAAAGACATAGTAAATTCAACTTACATAGCCAAATCCAATTGTCGCATCCTCATCCATCCAACTTGACCAAATCATATCAAATCACTTAGTTAAGCTAGTCCCAATTAAATCAAATCAACCTTAGCTAAGGTCAACCATGACTTAGTCAATAAATTGAATCACATCTTTTTTTAGCTAGTCCAAACCTAACATTCATCAAACCAAGTCAAATCATGATCTTATTTTAGCTCATCATCCAATTCAAGAACTAGTCACACCTAGGGTTACTAATACCCTACCCCATCTCAAATATCAACTAGCTTATAAGCAAAAGTTAAATTTGCTCAAGAAATATTATCCACAATCATAGTCTCATATCACATTTAAAGTTATAAATTTATTAAAGTAATATTATCATTCAATATCCTCCATATCATATCATATAAACCCATCCTAACTTATCCACACATCAACACCATGCCCATCCAAACTCGTTGACAACTTAGGATTAGAAAATCAAGGCACACCAATGACCTTGAAACTATTTTACAAGGTGAGAAACATCATGTTAATAATGAATAATACCTTATTTATATGGATTCCCATAATCAAGTTTTGAAATATAAATTTTTGAATATTGACTAGGGTAGAGCCCAGTAATGACAATAGGGATAAGTTATTACTCTAACTTATTGAGGTAGGAGCTAGACTTACTCCCAATTTTGACCAGGATAACCTAACATATGTTATCCAAAGTCTTGAATAATAAATTATTACACCAAGCCACAATAATTTTGAAGAAGAATAATAATAACCTCATGTTGAATCTATCAATAATAACTATGCCAAACTTGTAAAAGGGAAGTCCAACTTAGAAGACAAAGCCAAAAAATAACATAAAAAATCCTTACTTGATAATATAAATAAAATAAATCAATAAATAGCCTCAATAACATATAAAATATATCTTGATTCTAATAAGCCTCAAACTCCCAAGAATCCATCCAAAACTAACCTGCCTCTCAAACCAATATCAAAACAAGCTTGATCATCATCCATCATCATCAACCCCATTGTCTAATGCCACATTTTAACAAGAGTGGAAAGTGATGAATGAATTTCATAAGGGATAGAAGTGTTTTCACATTTAAAAAAATACAAATTTTAAGAACTATGCCCCTATCCACTTGACAAGGACATATTACATGATCCCTTCCTTTCTCATTTGAACCACCTAAATTTGACAAATACAAAGGGAAGGGGGATCCGATGGAACATGCCAAATAATTTTTCATGTTCTATCAATAAATCACCTAAAATTATACTTATATTCTTATATTATTCCCTCATAGTCTTAGAGGATCATCTTTGGAATGGATCATGCACTTACCAATGGATCAATAACATCATTCATAGACTTATCAAATAAGTTTGTCAAACATTTCTCCTATAATGTGGAACATGAAATTACCATAATAGATATATATATAATTCTAAATAAATAAATGGATAAAGTTTATCTTCAATATTACAGAGATGACAAATTCTAGCAAGCATATTCCCATGTTCAATCCCTAATAAATAATTTGTCACTATTTTCATTGCCAACTTGAATTAAGAACTAGCTCTCAAATTAAAAATACACCATGTTAATACATTTGATGAGATTATTTAAAGGGTATTAAATTTAATAAGTCCCTCATTACCAAAAGGGTAATCAAATATTTTTAAATAGTGATCAAAGTCAAACTAATTCCTCAATAAATAATCCAAAGTTATTTAGTATGAACAAAAAAGTGGTTGGTGATGGAGTTTTAGGTGCCAAACATGTCCAAAATATCCAAGGATATAATCCTTATATATCTCAAAGTGAATATAATATCATTGTACCTAGAGTAAAGTCTAAGGTAAAACCTAGGAAATAATGATACACTAATATCGATGACCCTGTGGATAATATCCTAAAGAAGCTTGTAGTTGCTAGCATGATTGTTCTTCTTGAAACAAAACCCATTGATGAGAGTCAAACAAATTGATTATGGTATACAAAATATGAATATTACATCCATCATTGAGTCAAGGTTTATGACACTCAAAGATGCATATAGCTCTAGAATTATATCCAAGACTTGATTAACCACATAGAAATAAAGTTTGAAGAAGAGGAGTCTTCTTCCGAGAATCAATAGCTTGAAATATATTAGGATTATCTCCCCAAGCATGACCAAAAACATAAAATTACATATTGGTACCAAGTTCAAACCTCTCACTCCAATAATGTGGACTATAAAAGGACCCTTAACCATTATGACTCAATTATAAGCCACATTAACCACTACAAGCACAAAGTCAAAATTATCAAGATAAAGTCTAAGTCTCTTAAACATCCTCCTATCCAAAATTGCCCTATTATTAAGATCAAAGGACCATAGTTTTATTTTGATGCTCCCACATGCTATGGTAAAATTATTATACTCGAGGAACCTCCTAAAAATTCCCCTCAAAGGGCACCCCAAAAGGTTGATGTCCAAAGATCTCTTCAAACTAATCCTAAAGGTGACTACGACATCATCCAATAATTTAAGAAGACCCCAACCCAGATTTATATTATGGACCTTCTCAAATAATCCTTTAACCACCATGACATTCTAAAAAAAACCTCTATAGGAGTTAATATTTCCCATACTGTAGGACATTTCTCTTCTTGGTCCCAATCATAATAACCCCATGTATATTGAGGTATTCATTACCAATCATAAAATTAATAGAGTGATTATAGATAATGGGTCTAAAATCAACCTCTATAACATCAATATGATTAAGAGTTTTAGATATTCAAAGTTTGCCCTTAGGCCACATATCATCAAGATAAAAGCTTATGATGACAATAAATGATAGTCAGTTGATACTATCTACTTTCATGTCATGGTGGGGACCATTACACATCAAACCCTAATCTATATGGTATACTTTGATTAACCCTAAAAAATCCTTTTGGTCCATTATTGGATACATGAAATGTAGGTTGTGCCATCCACCTTTCATCAATGTCTTAAATTCCCTTATTTTAGAATGGAAGTCATAGTTCTCAATGATCCACAACCCTTCCAATATTTTCAAGAATTAGAGGAACAATATCAAGATGTCATTTATTATCCTATAACCAAGAATGATCCTCCTATCAGTAATAAGTCTAATTTTTACATCCATATAAATGATTTACCATCAACTTCCTTTAATCTACATGTACATTCCTTCATAAAAATAATCCCTAAAGAATTTATCAAATACAAATACCACATCTTCAATCTAATTAAACTCCCTATGCCACCATAAATTCACTGACATCCCACCATGAAGGAGGGTAGGTATAAATCTCATCATTTTGAGTGATCATATGAACAAATTGAGTGATTAGATGACTCTTGGCTATCGGAAGAAGGCCTCACATCATGTTTTCAACATGTAGAGTATTAATAAGATAATAAAATGTGAAATAATATTAATTTTAAAGGAAATGGATTGGGAATCCATTATCAAGTCAATCTAGAGACATTTTATGCTAAATATCATTGGTTATATCATGGTTTGGGATATAAACCATAAAGTGGTGACCCCTACGATGCCATCTATAACACCTATTCATTTTTTGAGGAATATTTGTATAATGAAGATTTTGAAAAATGGTTTGTTCATAGTTTCTACGAGGATAATTCTACCATAAACCTTTTCACTAACACATCCATTTATACCATTAACCTTGACCTCTACTACCCTAACCTAGTTAACTGGGACCAACAAGAAGAACCATATTTTGATATATTTCTGAACAACAAAGTGATCATGGAGTTCATGGGATTCTAAGACCATTTACTATTAGGAGACCATAATAATGGGTTTGAAATAAATTTGGATACATGTGACTACTTTTGGGAGCATGCATAATTCCCTAGAGATAAAAAAAATCATAAAAATCAAAGAATAATCAAGAAAGTCAAAAAAATCAACAAATAGAGTCCTCGAGGGAAAACCTATATGAGGCACTAGTGGAAAAAAATAAAAATAAAAATATAAATATGTATTTGTTGGTGAAAACCTCTCTAAGGTGGTAACATACGAGGAATTTTGTTTGTCATTTGAACATTCTAGAATAACATCATACCAACTCCTAATCATATCATTGACATATTTTCTTAGTTTGCAAGACCAAAAGGTGTTTGATGATATATTTGTAGAATTTTTAGATATCATGTAGACACTTGAATAATATCATATTCCTCCTCCTTTGACATATGTGCAATATCAATCACTATCATTGGTCGAATAAATAATTGATGTCACATTAGAATAAAAGATAACCTCAAGATGATTAAGCTTGGGGCCACCCTCACTTCTAAAGAATGAGAGATCCTAACTATTCTTCTAAAGGAGTTTATCAACATATTTGCCTAGTCCTATAAAAAACATGTCAGACCTAGATACATCTTTAGTTGTACATCACCTATTCATCCATATATATGCCAAGTCTATTAATCATAAATTTCACAAAATGCACCCCAAAGTGGTGCTCTTGGTTAAATAATAACTACACAAATTCTTAGTTGTGGTATTCACTCACCCCATTAATTATTCTAATTGGATCTCAAAAATTGTACCTATTAGTAAACCACACATCGATATCTACATCTATACTAATTTTAGGGACATCAACAAGGCCTATTTAAAATATGAATTTAGCCTATCCAACATCAATATGATAGTCAACTTAATAGTTGGTTGTGAAAATTTTCACTCATGGATGGATTTTTAGGTTATAATAAAATTTGTATTGAACTAGAGGACCAACACAAGACAACATTTACCATTCTATCGGGAACATTATAAAATCAAGTCATGTCCTTTAGAATAAAGAACACTAGTGTAATATATCAATGAGAAATGATTGTAATCTTCCATGAAATGATGCATGCCGTTATAGAAGATTATGTTGATGACATTTTTGGTAAATCAAGAACCCAATATGAACATCCTCCATTTATTATAAAGAATTTTCAGAGACTAAAAAAATATAAAGTCATGTTAAATCCTAGGATATGTGTCTTTGGTGTCACATCTGATGAAATTTTATGATTCATTTTTTCCCACCAAGGAATTGAATTCGATCCAACCAAAGTCAAATTCATTACTAAGATGCCTCCACCATAAAATCTCAAGTAGCTTCAAAGTCTCAAAGGAAAATTTCAAGGTATTCATCACCTCTTATCACAATTGGCATATAAATGTCAACCATTCATGCATCTTTTGAAGAAAGGGATTGATATCACTAGAGTTTAGAATGTCAAAAATGCATCGATGATTTGAAGAAATATATTTTTCATCCTACGGTCCTAACACCACCAACACTACGAAAACCATTGATTCTTTATATATTTGTAACTTAATGTGCCTTCGGATCCTTCCTAGCTAAGCATGATGAACATAGAAAAGAATAGGCCATATATTACATCAACATAAAACTAGTATCATATGAGCTTCTTTATATACCAATTGAAAAATCATGGTTAGAAGTTGTCTTCATTTACCAAAAAATCCATCATTACATGTTAAATAACCAAACCAATCTCACTACCAAGATCAATCCTCTAAATTATATCTTTTCAAATTCAGACCTTACAAGATGAATGAACATATGGATCATGCTTCTTAGTGAGTTGACATTGAGTATGCCAATCATAAAGTGATAAAAGGAAAATTTTGGAAGATTAGCTAGAAAAATCTCCTTTGTCTGATACATAACCATTGGCTACAAAATGTATTCATGAATCCATATTAGCAAATGATAAGTCAATCATGTGGAAACTTGATATTGATTGATTCTTCATTGCTTGTAGATCAGGAGTTGCAATACTTCTTATTATTATTAAAGGTGTTATCATTCTAAAGGCCTTCAAAATCACACTTACACCAAAAACATCACAAAGTATGAGGTGATTATTGTAGGGCTTCAAATTTTGCATTAATTGAATATCCAACATCTCCAAGTCTATGGTGATTCCAAATTTATAATTAAATAGGGAAATAATGATTTTCAGATGAAGGGTGATAAAATTCTCCCTTACAAGCACATGGTTGATAGTGTTAAAGTATAATTTTAGCATATCACAATTGAATAGGTTACACAATCCAAAAACAAGTTCATGGATGCAATGGCTACCACTGGTTCTCTGCTTGAGATGTTTCTAGACACACATTAACATTAGTTCCTAGTTGAACAAATTTTAATTCTATCCCATCAAACTATTACATTAGAACATGTCTATGACATCATTGGTCTTGTTAAGAAATAAATATACTGAGAGGGGGGGTGAATCAAAATATTATATATCTTTTTACTTAAACAAATTCTTTTTCTTTAACCACTCAACCACATATGCACGAGAGAGAGAGAGAGAGAGAGAGAGAGAGAGAGAGAGAGAGAGAGAGAGAGAGAGAGAGAGAGAGAGAGAGAGAGAGAGAGAGAGAGAGAGAGAGAGAGAGAGAGTAAATTTTTACATGGAAACCCAAAGTGGGAAAAACCATAGAGAACAATCAAATTTTTACATGGAAACCCAAAGTGCGAAAAAACATAGAGAACAATCATATTTTTACATGGAAACCCAAGGTGGAAAAAACCATAGAGAACAATCTCAAGTATATGAATGAGCACCAACTCAAATTACAAAGTTCTCAAGCACTAACTTGCTAGAGCACTAACCCCTTTGCCAAGCACCAACATAACAACTATTTGTGATAACCAACCCATAGGAGCACCAACCCCTTGCAAAGATTTTAGAGCACCAACACCTCTTGTGTATAAAACACACTTATCTCTCAATATTACTTACTCAAAAAATAACAGAACTCTACAATATCTCCTACTTTTCTCTCTTTGAAAACAAATACAAACCATGCACTCTCTTGAATTTAACAAATGGCTTCTTAAGCCTTTATTTATAGCTTTCCAAGTGAAATTTAGCATTCACCCTTTGTGACCCTTCAATCCTCATGGAAAATAGCACCAAACTTGCATGACCCTTCATATCCTTGCATTTGAAAAGTCATATGGTGACTCTTCATAACCAAAAGTGGCCTTTCCTCTTTTGTCTCTATCTTGGTGACTTTTCATATTCATCAAAGTGTCCCTTCATGGAAAAATGCACCATATCTTCTTTTGTCTTCACATGGTGACTCTTGGAATTCCTCAAGATGAATCTTCATGAGAAAATGCATCCCATTCTTCTTTTGTCTTTACACCATGAATCTTTGAATTCTCCATGGGCCCTCTTTTGACTTAATGCAACCAAAAATATATTTGTTAATATTAAATAAATATTAACACACATTAGCCAAGATATGAATATTAAAGCATCATTAAATGCAATGGGGCCTTTATCACCAATGCTAGAATTTTGACATCAATGACAATATTTTCAACAATCTCCCCCTTTGTCATTGATGGCAACCTCAAAATAAAATTGCCACATCCTGAAACTTGCACATACTACCATCTAAAAAACATACAGTAACTCCCCCTTACTATAACAACTTGTATCTATTCTATGTATTTGTTCTACACCTGTTCTTATACCTGTACCTATTTTTATTCTTCTCCCCTTTGACATCAATGGCAAAGGGCCTAACCTATAGCTAACACTTAGCTTCCACTCAACTGATGCTGATCCTCAATGACAGGAAGTAAAATAAATAACTCCCAACTTCTCCCATAGATACTCAAATGTGTCTTTTGGTAGTGCCTTTGTGAAAATATTTATGATCTAATCTATAGTACTGATATATTCCATCTTAACCTATTGATCTACAACCTGCTCTCTCAAGAAGTGATATTTGATGGGAATATGTTCTATTCTTGAATGCATCACTAGATTCTTTAAAATATTAATAGCACTTATGTTGTCACAAAAAATATAAATAGGTTCATCATATTTTACCTTGATATATTCCAAAGTTTGCTTCATCTAAAGCACTTGAGTACAACACAATACTTATATAATATATTCTACTTCAGCTATAGAAAGTGATATTGAATTCTACTTTTTGCTTAGCCATGATACTAAGCTATCACCAAGGAAGAAAGCTCCTGCACTTGTACTCTTTCTATCATCCAAGCAACCTACCCAATCTAAATCTATATAAGCAACCAAAGTGAAATCTCTGCTTGTGGGATACCATAATTCATAATCCCATGTCCCCTTGATATATCTAAATATTCTTTTAACTAACTAAACATGACTATCTTTTAGAGTTGACTGATATCTTGCAATCATACCTAGTGCATGCATGATGTTTGGCCTTGATGCTATCAAATATAAAAGACTACCAATTATAGATCTATATAAATATTTATCTATAACAGGTGAATCTTTATCCTTACTCACCTTATTTTCTATACACATTAGTGTGCCTACTAGTGCACAATCCTCAAAACCAAATTTCTTCAACATTTCCTTGGCATATTTACTTTGAGATATGAAAATTATTTTATCTGACTAAAATATTTGCAATCCTAAGAAAAATGATAATTCTCCAAGCATAGACATCTCAAATTCTTTTTGCATATTATCAAAAAATTATTTTGTCATCTTTTCAATATTTATTCCAAAAATGATGTCATCAACATATACCACAACAATCAATTGATGTTTACCTTCTATTTTGATGTAGAGATTACTATCAATAAATCCTCTGTTGAAACATTGATCCTGTAGGTACTTATCAAGTCTTGCATACCAAATTCTAGGAGCTTGTTTCGATCTATACATTTCTTTCTTCAATCTACATAAATGGCTACTAATATTTGAGAGAATAAATCCCTTAGGCTACTCAATGTAGAGCTCTTCTTTTATATTCTCATTTAGGAAGATAGATTTGACATCCATCTAAAACGCTTTAAATTTTTTAAACACTACATATGCAAGAAATAGTCTAATAGCCTCTAGCCTTGATACTATTACAAAAGTTTCTTCAAAATCTATTCCCTCAATCTGAGCATATCCTTTACATACTAATATTGCTTTATTTCTGGTCACTTCTCCATTTTCATTCAACTTATTTTTGTAAACCCATTTTGTTCCTATTATATTGTGATCTTTTGGTCTAGGTACTAATTCCCAAGTATCATTATTTTCTATCTAATTTAATTCTTCATCCATTGCCTTAACCCAATGGTTATCATGTCTAACTTCTAAAAAAGTTCTAGGCTAAATTTTAGAAAATAAAGAAAAATTAACTTGCTCAGATTCACTTACTATCATTCTTCTAGTGTAAATTCCTTCATTTATGTCCTTGATGATCTCACTTTAATTATGATTTATATGAACGTATTTGGATGGAGTTTTGGTGTCCTTTTTTTCCTTCTCATCTTCATCTGATTCTTCAAAATCTTCCTATTTAATGATTTTAGGAATGTCTACTAGATCACTAATTCTTTGTGTTCCATTTTCTTCTATGCTGACACTTGCACTTTCAACAATTTTCCCTACTATTTTTTCTATAAAATTTATAAGTTTAAATTTTGCAATAATAACCAAGAAATATACCTTCATCTACTCTAGATTCAAACTTACCAAGTTTTTCATCAGTTCTCTTTATGAAGCATCTGCTGTTGAAAACTCTAAAATAATCAATTGTTATTGGTTTGTCTTTCCATAGCTCATAAGGAGTCTTGTCACTATTGACTCTCAATAATTCTCTATTTTAAATATGAAATGTTGTATCAACTGTCTCTCTCTAATATTTATCTTCTATCTTAGATTCATTTAGCATTATCCTCACCATCTCTTGAACTATTCTATTTTTCTGTTCAACTACTCCATTTTACTGTGGAGTTCTAACTACTGAATAATGTCTCTTTATTCCATGGTCTTCACAAAAATCAATAAACTGATCTCACATGAATTTTCCTCCTCAATCTGATCTTAGACACATAATCTTTAAACTGATTTCATTTTCAACTAATGCTTTGAATGATTTGAAATGCTTGAAAGCTTCTAATTTTTTCTTTAAAAACATTACCCAAGTCATACGTAAAAGGTCATAAATAATCAACATGAAATATTTCTCACATTGAGTACTTTGAGTTCTCACAGGTCCACACATATTAGTGTGAACAAGCTCTAACATCTGAGTGGTCGAGTACTCTTTTGTTTTGAACCACCTTTTGGCCTACTTCCATGTTGAAAAGGTTCACAAAGTGTGTTGGATGGCTTTATAATCTTTGAAAGATTTATGACTTCTTGATTCTTGCTAATATTGACAAAATTATCAAAATTTATGTATCCCATTATCTTATGCCATGGCCAACTTTATTCAATCTGACTCAAACATCTTTGACCTTTGATGTTTGATAACGTATACAAATTATTGCTTATTCTCTAAGCATCTGCAACCAACACATATCAATATTTTCTCCTAATTTCACAACCTTCTACATAAAACTTTAGTGTGTTCTCCTGATCACACATTTGACTTACACTCAAAAGATTATGCTTAAGACCTTCTACATACAAAACATTTTTAGTTTTAGTTCTACCATTATCCAAACTTAGTGTACCTTTTTTGACAATTATGGTAGTAATATTATCTTTGAATTTCATTGTGCCACCATTGGTCTTCTTCAAGGTTATGAACTTGATTTTGTCTCCTGTTATGTGCCTTGAACATCCACTATCAATGAACCATGGGTTTTCTTTATTTCTTGCATGGAAATTTGTCTGTACCAATATAGATTTTTTAGGTTGTTTCTTCTACCATGAACCTATTTGAACTTTCTTCTTGATGAATGGAGCCTTGAAAATCTGGTCCTTTTTGACTGACTCAAACACACTTATATAGTACTAAGCTATGTGTCTGAATTTTTTACACTTGTAACATATTATGGCCTCTTCATTAAATCTTGATAGAGGAGCAAAAGAGTTGTGGCTTCTGCTTGACTCTGCATGACTTTCCTTCTCCTTATTTCTAAAATTGTTAGCCCTTTTTAGACATTCTATTTTCTTATAACCATATCCATTACAATAAAAAGAGTAACCATAAAATAGGACTTGTTTGTGTATCTCTGACCTGATTGCCTTTTGTAGCTCTATTCCCTCTAACCTTATTTATTTAAAATGTCCTATATATTCTTAATTTCTTCCCTTTTTATTTCCTCTTTTGTAAGAGCTTCAACATAGCTTTTTATTTTTTCCTTGTCTGTGAAATTAATGGCCTCCCCTTTCTTTTTTTCAAATCTGATACCTATCTTATTTGACATTGATCTTTGACTTTTTAATATCTTATTCAACATATTAGTGATTTTCTCAAATTTTGAATCATTGGTTTCTCTATTATTGATTGCTTTATTTTTTTTCTCAAGATCTACTTTTAAAGAAGTAATTTCAATAACATACCTTTCACATTCTTTACTTACATTTTTCAACTATGCCATCAGATCTTCTTCATTTTTGTTGGCTTTTTCAAAATGTGTTTGTAGATCTTCAATTGTTTCCTTTGACTTCTTTTCATTTTTCTTGATTTGGATCTTTAATCTTCGATTCTTCTTCTCAAGAGATTTTAACTCTTCTAAGGCACAAATGAGTTCTCTTTCCATATTTACTTCATCTTCATCCTATTCTTCTTCTTGATCATTTGTACTTTTACTTATAGAGGCATATTCATATTTAAACATGAATAGTTTCTCTTCTTCTTTTGAATCATTGACTCCATTATCTTCGATTGAGCTAGGATCTTTAGAATACAAACTCTTCTTCTCAAATCCCTTCTTGAATTTTCCTTTAAAATTATTCTTATATGTAGACTTTACTTCTTCATTGTCACCATTACCCTTATCTAGGCACTTAGCTACAAAATGTCCATTCTTTCCACAATTAAAATATTTAAAAGGTAATTTTCCTTGATATTTACCTATGCCCTTTTTTAGCTTGCAAATGAATAGATCTCCATTGTCATCTTCATCATCACTAGAATTGTCACTTGATTTTTGAATCTTAGCCTTCTCTTTCTTTCATGTCTTGAAAGAATCTTCTCTCTTTGAAGGTTTCTCTTGTTTAGTCCACATCTCATATGCTATAAGTATACCATGTGGCTCATCCATCTTTAGCTTGCGTAAATTCTTCATCTCTTCAATCATTGAAACTTTTGCATCATATCTCAATGGTAGAGATTTCAAATTTTTCTGAATCACAATTGATTATTCTAACTTTTCTCCAAGACCTTGAATATGATTAACTATTTGACCAACCTGAAAAAGATAACTTTCTATATTTTCTTCCTCTTCCATCTTCAAACTCTCAAACTATCTTCTGAAAGTCTGAAGCTTAGCTTGCTGAACCTTTCCATCACCTTTGTAAATATTCTCAAGTTTTACCCAAGTTTCATGAGCATATTTACATTGCATAACTTTAACAAATTATTATTCATATAAACCACATAAAATAACATTTAAAGCTTTAGCATTATTTTGACTTGCCTTCTTTTTTGCCAGAGTAGTTACAAGTGTCTGTGGCTCTTCATATTCCTCCTCCACTACTTGTCATATGTCAAATCCAAGGGCCATAAAATAAGTCTTTGTCCTTATGCTCCAAAAAACATAATTTGTCCCATCAAACAAAGGTGCCTTATTTATAGAAAAGCCTTCATGTGATCAAGCCATCATGCTTTTCCAATCTACCTTCAAGCTGTAAAACTTTTTCTAAAAGAACCTACTCTGATACCAATTGTTAAGAATAAAATATACTAAGAGGGGGGTGAATCAGTATATTATATATATTTTTACTTAAATAAATTATTTTTCTTTAACCACTTAACCACACATTCAATATATGTAATAAAATTGAAACAATAATATGCACCACATGAGAGAGAGAGAGAGAGAGAGAGAGAGAGAGAGAGAGAGAGAGAGAGAGAGATGAGAGAGAGAGAGAGAGAGAGAGAGAGAGAGAGAGAGAGAGAGAGAGAGAGAGAGAGAGAGACTATATTTTTACATGGAAACCCAAAGTGGAAAAAACCATAGAGAATAATCTCAAGTATATTAATGAGCACCCACTTAAATTACAAATTTCATAAGTACCAACTTGTAGGAGCACCAACCCTTTTGCCGAGCACTAACACAAAAAATAATTGTGAGCACCAACCCATAGGAGCACCAACCCCTTTCAAATATTTGTGATCACCAACCCACAAGAGCACCAACCCATCTTGTGTATAAAACACAACTATCTCTCAATGTTGCTTACTAAAAAAATGATAGAAATCTACAATATCTCCTACCTTTCTCTCTTTGAAAACATATAAAAACCATGCACTCTCTTGCATATAACAAATGGTTTCTTAAGCCTTTATTTATATCTTTAAAAATGACCTTTTTCATTCACCCTTTGTGACCCTTCAATCCTCATGGAAAATGGTGCCAAATTTTTATGATCCTTCGTATCCTTGCATTTGAAAAGTCATATGGTGACCCTTCATAAGTAAAAATGACCTTTCCTATTTTGTCTTTATCTTGGTGAATTTTCATATTCCTTAAAGTGTTCCTTCATGGAATAATGAACCATACGATCTTTTGTCTTCACATTGTGACTCTTGAAATTCCTCAAGATGACTCTTCATGAGAAAATGTGTCCCATTCATATTTTGTCTTTACCCTATGATTCTTTGACTTCTCTTTGGTGTTGAGTTTTCCAATTGAGGTAGAACTACCCTCTTTATGTATATCACTCCAAGGCCTCATAAATTAAGAATCATATAGGGTTACTTGAATTCAAGAGCTATAACTCTTGGATTAAAAGTTTATTCATTCCCTTAGTCACTTGAAGTCATATCAAAATTGGATGCACATCTAATACAACAATAAATTCAGGCCAAGGGAATTTAAAATTGGTA